>OX465040.1:5681893-5719393 GCA_949841015.1 Aplysina aerophoba
TTCGTATGGTATGCTAACGCTCAGTGGTGAGTACTGAAAAGGTTTACTTACATAACAATGTCCATTATAGAATTGAAGATGGTCTTAATTTACTATCCTTGCCACTGCTGACTTGCGGTTCTTGTGTTGATGTGCTGTGTATGTAGTGTGGTGTAGTGTAGTGTAGTGTAGTGTAGCGTAGTGTAGTGTAGTGTAGTGCAGTGCAGTGTAGTGTAGTGTAGTGTAGTGTAGTTTAGTGTAGTGTAGTGTAGTGTAGTATGGTGTAGTGTAGTGTAGTGTAGTGTAGTTTAGTGTAGTGTAGTGTAGTGTAGTATGGTGTAGTGTAGTGTAGTGTAATGCGGTGCAGTGCAGTGCAGTGCAGTGTAGTGTAGTGTAGTGTAGTGTAGTGTAGTGTAGCGTAGTGTAGTGTAGTGTAGTGTAGTGTAGTGTAGTGTAGTGTAGTGTAGTGTAGCTGTGCTGTGCTGTGCCGTGCTGTGCTGTGCTGTACTGTGTTGTGCTGTGCTGTGTGGTAGTGATGCACTCTTCTTCCTCCAGTGCCATGACCTACACTGAAGAGCAAATTAAACTTTGGACTGAGCAAAATGTAGGGCAATGGTTGTTTCAGGTAAGAAGACTGCATTCGCCTCAGTGGGTTAGCATCAATGGGTTGCATAGCTTGTTCCTGAGTCACCTGTGCAGCCAAACGTACATGTATTAGTTATACCACTCTCAAGTGTGGTACGTACATACGTAAGATATCACTTATGTATCACACTTGAGAGTGGTATCAAGTAATATACGTATATATATCCCGTCCCAACCAAACAGTTCCCAAACTAGCCCCAATTTATCCTGTGTGTAAGGTGTGATAGTGAGCAATAGTGATTAATCCCAAGGTGTCTCACTGCTAATTCAAACTGTGGTATATAACGGATATCCCACTGTGATATCCCACGTTTAACATTGTAACGGGATATATATGTACTTATGTATGTAGTACGTACGTATGTATGTACGTAACTACATACTGTACTCCCCCCAGGGAGTGCTGTATTGATTGCACATACATACAGTACTGCACTCCAACAATTATTGTACATACGGTATGAGGCAATATAACGTTATCGTTTCGTTTCGTTTCAGTTTCGTTTATACGGATAGGTCGAATTGTTTAAACCGACGATCCGTTTCGTCTGTTTGTTTAACTGCCTTCTGGCAGAACGGAGGAAAAACGATTGCATAGAAAACAAACGATCGCACGGTCTGCATATACGATTAGGCACGTCGTATAAAAGGGTAGCTCTGGGGAGGATTCGTTTTTCTGCTTTTCACAAGCGGCAAGACATGTACAGCAGGTACAAGAGGCAACGAATTCTCCACTTTGCGTGAATGGGCTACAAGCTGCTGACTATCTGCCGCATGTTACGAGAGGAGGGCTTGATAGCTAACTGAATGGGGATACACAACCTTCTACAGAAGCACAGGGAGACGAATAACATCGAGAGAAGACCCAGTTCAGGCCGACCAACGAAGATGACTGCGCCTGTGAAAGCACTCGTTGAGCAGATGAGGGATGACGATGAAACGACGGCGGTTCAGTTGTACGCTCTACTTTTACGCCATGGCCACACCATGACAGTCCTCAGGTGTCGTGCTGCTCTGGGCTGGACGCTCAGAGGCAGTGCCTATTGCCAGTTGATTCGCCAGCAAAATAAAGTGAAGCATCTCCAGTGGGCACAGGAACATCTCAGCGATGGCTTCGACAACGTGATATGGACGGACGCGAAGAGGGCGCAAAGGAGCAGCAACAGGGCGCGAATCGTTCTTCATCGTTTTATTCGGCGACGAATCATTTTGTGATTGTTTTAGAACTGTCTGTCCATTTCGTCTAAACGGGTGGGGTGTTTTGTACAACGGAAAAGGGTGTTCCGTTTTCGTTTCATTTCGTAAAAACGGTACGATAACGTTATATATTGTCTCATACTGTACGTACATATGTGATAAAGGGGAAACAAAATATGCATTTAAGGGGGTGGGGACTCATCAGACAAATGGGTTCCTAGAGTAAACAATTTTGTTGCTGTTTTGTTCCGGTAGGGGTAGCGGTGGGTGGGGGAGCTAGGTAATAGGGTATGGCAGTTCCCTTTGTTCACATCGATGAAGTAGTCGGTTCTGTGTGTGTTCATGACACTGTGATGATAATGAGCTCTGATCCAAGGGGATCTCTCATTCAGAAATGAGTTGTGATGTGCAGGGATGTGCTGACGTATGTAGCCTACGCATGCTGTCATCCCTCCCACCCCCACTCCCACCCCCACTCCCACCCCCACTCTGTGTGCAGGCTGGCCTAAGGTACTGTGCGGATGAGTTCAAATCGCTGCAGATTACTGGAGTGCGGCTGTTGGTAAGGGCTCATACTGTGTGTCTGTCTACGTATGGAGTGTGTACTGCTGGCGTGGTCTGTTTGCGAATTCAATAGATGTACGTACGTACGTGCTTTATTACCCTGTCTACATCCCCTCCCCTCCCTTCTCCCATCCCCTCCTCTGCCCCTCCCACAGTTGCTAGGCCCCGATGACCTGAAGTCATTTGAGTCTCTCAAAGGAAGTGACAAGAGGAGAAAGTGAGAGACATGAGAACTCCAGTTACAGTGTGGTGGTGTGTGAATTCAAGGCATGTGTGGGGTGTTAGTGAGTGACCACAGGAACGTGTAGTCTGCAGTGATTTTTCAGTCTGTGTAACATGATATGTATGTATGTCCGCATGCACATTCACTTTCACTGTTTACCCTACCCTACCCTCCCTCCCTCTCCTCTCACTCTTCCCGCCCCCTCTCCCCCTCCCCTCCCCTCCCTCTCTCCTCCTCTTCCCTCCCCTCCCTCCCCTCAGGGCTGTGAAGAAGGCTCTTTCAACTTTGCCTGGCAATAACATGGGCACAGGCGGGAAAAAGAAGTTTGGGAAGTGAGTTGTACCCACTGGTCTGTCATGCTGAAAACCTTTCCTGCCAATTTTTTCCCTCCTGGCCTCAACCGGCAAAATGTAACCCTTGCCTAATCGAGCCAAATTTGGTGTGACAGATCCTTTATCTTGTTTACCATCTGTCTGTCTGTCCCCCTGCCATTCGGCTGCATACGCTTAACTCTCACTTGCCAGGTTTGGTAAGAAGGACCCTCCCCCCATGCGTCGGCCAATCCACCAGCAGAATGCAGCCCAACCGCCCCTCCCCCCACCCCCTGGGGCACCTCCTCTTCCCTCCCGCCCTGGTCCACCAGCTCATGCACCACCTCTACCCCCTAGGGGTGCTGAGGAGGAGCAAGATGTGTATGGTGAGCACTGTGGAGTGGTTCTGCCTTCTGCTTCTGCCATGCCACTCACCACACACGTATGCATACCATAGCACTCACACACGTGCATATACACATACATACATGCGTACTTCTATATGTACTCACATTAGTACACCATCCCTCACCAACCTGTGACCCACACCCACTGCACATGCTGGATATGTACATGCACACACGTACGTACCTACGTACACACAATATGTGCGTAATTCATTCATGTGTTATTCATATTTACGTACATACATATGTTGGTGATCTCATACAGGTTCATTGCTGTGTGACAATGATGAACTGGAAAGGTATTGAGCTTAAAGCACAGCATTAACTTCAAAGGGGTACAGAACGTTTCGGTCCGTGGACCTTCTTCAGCTGTAATGCTGTTACAGCTGAAGAAGGTCCACGGAGCGAAACGTTCTGTACCCCTTTGAAGTTAATGCTGTGCTTTAAGCTCAATACCTTTCCAGTTCACATATGTTGGTGGTTGAATGCACTCTTCTTTCCTCCTCTCCCACTCTCTCCCCTCTCTCCCTCTTCCCTTCCTCCCTCCCCTCTCCCCCTCCCCTTCCTCCCTCCCCTCTCCCCTCCCCTTCCTCCCTCCTCTCTCCCCTCCCCTTCCTCCCTCCCCTCTCCCTCTTCCCTTCCTCCCTCCCCTCTCCCCCTCCCCTTCCTCCCTCCCCTCTCCCCCTCCCCTTCCTCCCTCCCCTCTCCCCTCCCCTTCCTCCCTCCCCTCTCCCTCTTCCCTTCCTCCCTCCCCTCTCCCCCTCCCCTTCCTCCCTCCACCATTCCTCTGTCAGAGGAATTTGATGAGGCACTTCATGGAGGAGGAGGGGAGTACTTAACAGAGGAAGCGTTTGATGCAGAGGACTCCTTTGATGTAAGTGACGTTCTGCCTTCCTTACCTCCTCACCTCCTCGGTTCCTCACCTCCTCACTAAGTGATGTTCTGCCTTCCTCACCTCCTCATCTAAGTGACGTTCTGTCTTCCTCACCTCCTCGCTTCCTCGCCTAAGTGACGTTCTGCCTTCCTCACCTCCTCACCTCCTCACCTAAGTGACGTTCTGCCTTCCTCACCTCCTCACCTCCTCACCTAAGTGACGTTCTGTCTTCCTCACCTCCTCGCTTCCTCACCTACGTAAATGACGTTCTGCCTTCCTCACCTCCTCACCTCCTCGCATCCTCACCTAAGTGACGTTCTGTCTTCCTCACCTCCTCGCTTCCTCACCTACGTAAATGACGTTCTGCCTTCCTCACCTCCTCACCTCCTCGCATCCTCACCTAAGTGACGTTCTGCCTTCCTCACTTCCTCACCTAAGTGACGTTCTGCCTTCCTCACTTCCTCACCTAAGTGACGTTCTGCCTTCCTCACTTCCTCACCTAAGTGACGTTCTGCCTTCCTCACTTCCTCACCTCCTCACCTCCCCACCAGAACGGGGAAACTGCAGTGTGTGCAGCACTGCTTGTAGTAATCACTGTGTTGTGTGTGTGCATGTGTGCATGATCTGTGGGTATGTACGTATGTGTGTGTGAGCAGTACGTGTGTACAAAGTGCACTATTGTAGACCTGTGTGCTCAGTGAGAATCACCTGTTGTGCCATGATCGGTGCTGTGATGCTGTCTTGGGTTGAGCTGCTTTTGGGGTGAAACGATCTCTCCTCTTTGCACTGCAGGAGGACGAGAGTGCACCAGTGGAGCAGGTGTGTACAAGTGTGTGTGTGTGCATGAGTGCATGTGTGCATGAGTGCATGTGTGCATGTGTACATACATGTGCGTATGTATGTATGTACGTACGTATATACGTTCTGTATGTGTGTGTGCCTGCTGTGCTGTATACTGTACACGTATCCCTTCCTGTGGGCAGTGTGTGCTGTAAACTGTACATATATATACCCCGTTACCATGGCAACCGTAGGTTGAGAAATCTCATATCAGCCAAGAGCCCAGAGCTTTTAGGTTGACCTGTGCGATATTATCAATATCGCACAGGTCAAATTCTCATATCGCACAGGTCAACAATGAAGCTACAACTGTCACTGAGAAACAGTAAACAAGTCAACAAATGAATCTGCAGCTGATAATGACAGCAAGCATGTTAGCAAGCAACGAATAAGTATACCGTATAGCGGGAAAATTTGGCGGGGTTTTTAATTTGGCGGTTTGGCGGTTTTCAGAAAAATCCGCCAAATTAAAATCCCCGCCTATATTTTATCCTCGTCGTATGGTTTCTACACTTAATGCGCGCAGCTAGACTGACTGGTTGTGTATAGCTTGCGTTTCGGTTTGATTTGAGTCCCTATGGCCCTGCTTAAGTACCTGCAACAGGAAGGACCAGTGCGCGAATGTGGCGCTGTCTCTTGAAGGAGACAGCGCAGGTGAACGAGTGCGTGAGACGAGTTCTTGTGCCCAGCAGCGCGGGGGAGAATGCGAAGGCAGGTCAGAAGCGCAGTGCTACTCGAGGCATCTACACAGGCTACACCCCTAAAGAAAGAGCGCAAGCAGCCATGAGTTTCCTGGGGGCGTGGCCAACAACAGTACTGTATCGCGTCACTGCAACGGCATACGGGTCCTTTGTATTGCTGTTTTCTCTCGCACATGCCAGCTCTTCTCCTGCTGTCGGGCTCCAAATGTCCTTGTAAACGTGGTGACCACGAATGCAGCTATCAACGCTGAAAACCTGCATCGTTGCTGGTTCACAGTCTTCACGCGTACTGTGTCAGGCAGATAATTATTAGATTCATTGTGCAATAATAATTGTAAGGAGCGGACACGCCAAATTTAAAAACCGCCAAATTTTCCCGCTATACGGTAATTACAAATGAGCATAGTACACACACAGCTAGCATACTGGGTTCTGAGGTTCATTGAACAAAAAGTTCATTGAGTCCTCAGCTGTAAACTGCAGCATAGGTAGAGGTGGAGGTGGAGGAGGATTGAAGCATATGTTAACTGTACACCCACTCATGTTTAGAGCTGGTGCTGTTTGTGGTGGTCTTTCTTGATGCTTCTGAACGATTGATTCCTAGGACAATGTAGTAACTTCCAAGGTAATTACAGAAACAGTCTGGGAGGCTAAGTTAATTTCTGCAAGCTTGTCTTCAAAGAACAGGATCTAAACGAAACAGCGCACCAGAAATGACTAAAAGTGACCAAAATTCTCATCTTCTTCTTGGAACATTCAATGAACCTTCGTTAGCGATGCTACTTTCGTTCGCTAAATTTTCTGACGTAGATAGATCGATTACAATTTTGTTGGCTTGCTGCGACGTCGGCGCCATTTACATTGTCTAGCATTACGTAACTTCCATTTACGCACTGCTAAACGCCTCGTTTACGGAGCCATAGCAACTAAGTGTATAATAGTTATAGTGCGATATGGCCTCAAACACAGCACTCGCCCTCAGGCCTCGTGCTGTGTTTGAGCCATATCGCACACTAAGCACACTATAACTATTACATATCCCTCCACGTGGGCAGTGTGTGCTGTGTTGGCTAGCTGGTCTACACTATTGAGCACTGATAATTCCCTTGTGGTCTTGTTGTACAGGGATTCACAGATATTGCTGCTAAGTTCAGGGCATTCGGCATTGTGAGTTTGTGTGTGTGTGTGTGTGTGTGTGTGTGCGTGCGTGCGTGCGTGCATGCGTGCGTGCGTGCGTGCGTGCGTGCGTGCGTGCGTGCGTGCATGCGTGCGTGCGTGTGTGTACGTGTGTATGTGTGTACGTGTGTGCGTACATGTGTGTATGTATGTGTGTGTTTGTGGTGTTGAACTCTTTGTGCTGCTAACTCATAAATCTTTCTCTATTTTCCTCTCCCCCACACTTCCTCTGTCCATCCCGCACAATGCCTCTACACACCCATGCACACATACCTACCTACCTAGGGGTGAGTTGGTGTCTTGTGTGGTGTGCGGACGCATTCCTCTGTATGCAGTAGCTACATTGCCTTCTCTCCTGCCTCCTCCTTGCATTACCCTTGACGGTGAAACATCGCTACTGATCTTTAGAGGACCTTCACGTGAGTCAAAGCACTTTGTGAAATTATATTGGTTGTGTCGGTGTGGACACGCCCCCTAACACTTGGGGTGGGCAATGTACAAAATGTTACATTGTATGCAAAGCATTCAAGTGGGTTGTACAAGTGGCTAACTCCACAGCTTGAAAGGAATGTGGGGACAGGAGAAAACTAATCGAGACTCATCGCCAATCTTGTGGCCTACGCTCTAATGCGGAATATCAGCCCATGATTCTTCATCTCTAATCGCCGTAGACTTTCATTTCAAGCTGTGAAGTTAGCAACTTGTACAAGTTACACATCAGCTTGCGAAGAATCACTGACGGTGCACAAAGACGAGTGGGATGGGCAATTATCCTATTCACATATGTATATTGTTATGAAGCAAAAGCACACACAGACTCTGGCAACACAATTGGATACCGCACTTGTCTTACTTCAGAACTTTTTTGTGAAGAGGATAGAATTAGCTGAACTGCTTGGGGCTACAAAACTACGTATCAGTTGCAAGGCCAGACGCCCATTTTGCTTGCTTCCTAGGAGCAGTGTCTGAGAACATGGCGGTCTACACTACACGAGACAAAACCTACATACCTTGGCAAAGACCTCCAAGTGTGTAGTGGGTGTGGTTTGGTCTTGTACGTATGTTTTAGGAGAAAGCGGTGCCAGTGGCAAGTGAGGACCTCAGGGTGCAGAATGAAGAAAGAGTGTACAATGCTAGTATAGTATCGTATAACGAGAGCTCTATGCATTGAAATTTCTTCCAGTATAATATGTTGTGATTTTAAGGAACTGTGTGATAATACTGGTGACTGATTTGAGAGGATCTCCAGATGTTTCGGCCCGATCCGGGGCCTTCTTCAATGGATAGACGTATGTATGACTTATCCATCATATCATCCATCCGTCATATCCATTGAAGAAGGCCCCGGATCAAGGCCGAAATGTCTGGAGATCCTCTCAAATCAGTCATTGGCTAGTGTAGTTTCCCAAATCCTTCCAGCATGCAAGAATCTAGCCACATAGAAGTTTTCCACATGTGTGATAATATATTACGTACATAATTATCCTGATAATGTAGAGTGTAGGCCTATAGTCATGTTAGTGAAAGGTCATTGTCGCCACCTGACCTCACAACCTCTCACTCTTACACTCTCCCTTACACACCCTCACACTCTCCCTCACACCCACCCTCACATACTGTCACACTCTCCCTCACACACCTTGACACTTCATCACACCTCTTACATCCCTCCCTCGTCTCCCATCCCACACTACTGTCCTCAGGAGCGCCAGAAGAGGAAGATGGTTATGTGAGTGAAACTGGAAGGTTTTCTCACACTATAGGCAGAGTATACCATACATTACTCACTCCCCTCCCCTCCCCTCCCCTCCCCTCCCCTCCCCTCCCCTCTCGCCTTTCCCCTCTCCTGTACTGAAGGGGGACGATGGAGAAGACATCTACGATGTTCCTCCAGGTGGGTGCTTGAGTGCAGTGCAGTGCAGTGCTTGTGGAGGATCATGTGAACTGTGCACTGAAAATCCCCCCCCTACCCCTACCCACCCCCTCCCTTCCTCCTGCAGATGAGGAGGACCCAGCAGCCATGCATCAAGCTGAGGACAGTGATGATGAACCCAGCGACATCTATGACTTACCTCCTGGTGTGTGTGCATGTGTGTGTGGTGTGGTGTGTGTGCATGTGTGTGGTGTGGTGTGTGTGCATGTGTGTGTGGTGTGGTGTGGTGTGTGTGCATGTGTGGTGTGGTGTGGTGTGTTTGTGTTTGTGTGTGGTGTGGTGTGTGTGCATGTGTGTGTGGTGTGGTGTGCATGTGTGTGGTGTGGTGTGTGTGTTTGTGTGTGTGTGTGTGTGTGTGTGTGGTGTGGTGTGTGTGTGTGTGTGTGCATGTGTGTGGTGTGTGTGTTTGTGTGTGTGTGTGTGTGTGTGTGTGTGTGGTGTGGTGTGTGTTTGTGTGTGGTGTGGTGTGTGTGTTTGTGTGTGTGTGGTGTGGTGTGTGCGTGGTGTGTGTGGGGGGTTTGTTCGCTGTGGTGTGTGTGCATGTGTGTGGTGTGGTGTGTGCGTGGTGTGTGGGGGGGGTTTGTTCGCTGTGGTGTGTGTGCATGTGTATGGTATGGTGTGGTGTGTGTTTGTGTGTGCGGTGTGGTGTGTGTGCATGTGTGTGGTGTGGTGTGGTGTGGTGTGTGTGTATGTGTGGTGTGGTGTGTGTGTGTGTGTGTGTTTGTGTGTGTGTGTGTGTGTGTGTGTGGTGTGGTGTGTGTGTGTGGTGTGGTGTGTGTGTGGTGTGGTGTGTGCGTGGTGTGGTGTGGTGTGTGTGCATGTGTGTGGTGTGGTGTGTGTGTGTGTGTGTGTGTGTGTGTGTGTGTGTGTGTGTGTGTGCGTGGTGTGGTGTGTGTGCATGTGTGTGGTGTGGTGTGTGTGTTTGTGTGTGTGTGTGTGTGGTGTGGTGTGTGTGTTTGTGTGTGTGGTGTGGTGTGGTGTGGTGTGTGTGTTTGTGTGTGTGGTGTGGTGTGGTATGGGGTTTGTGTGTGTGGGGGGGGTTTGTTCGCTATGGTATGCACGGAATAGATGTACGTATAAGACTTACAATTTGTGATGTGGATGCCATCCTGCCCTTTGACTCTCTCTCTCTGTTCTCTCTCCCCCATTCCTATGCTTATATGCACGTACCTGCCCCTCCCTCCCCTCCCCTTCCATGCCCCTCCCCCTCCCCTTTCGTGTCCCTCCCCCCTCCCCTTCCGTGCCCCTCCCCTTCCATGCCCCTCCCCTTCCCCTCCTCTCACTGAAAATAAAGACTCTGAAATGATGCAAGGTGTGTGAGTGATGCTGGAATACTCTGTTCTCAGTCGTTGCTACCAGTTCTAGCGGCACCGCTGCTGCACTAGGGGAACATGTCCATACTGTACCTGTGTATACGTTAGTGCCCCCCTTCCTCCTTGTTAGGACACATGGCCCAGTATCCCCCACCACCCCCTCCCCCGCCTACTGAGGTGAGTTACCTACCCTATGTACCTATGTACGAATGTATGTACATATGTACGTATGTACGAATGTACGTACGAATGTACGTACACACACACACACACACGACTTGCCTCTGAGTGTGTGGGCAAGTGTGCTAGTGTGTGTGTGTGTGCTAGTGTGTGGGCAAGTGTGCTAGTGTGTGTGTGCTAGTGTGTGTGCTAGTGTGTGTGTGCTAGTGTGTGTGCTAGTGTGTGTGTGCTAGTGTGTGTGTGTGTCTTCCCCTCCAGCACACACCAATGCCATACCTTGTAGCTCGAGGGCACAGCATCCCTAATGACATCTATGAGATGGCAGACCCAGGTGTGTATGTGTATGTGTGTGTGTGTGTGTGTGTGTGTGTGTGTGTGTGTGTGCGTGTGTGTGTATGTATATTTATTTGTGTATGTGTATGTGTGTGTGTATACGTACGTATGTACGTGTGTGTGGATGCACAGTGTACATACGTACGTACGTGTGCCCGAACCGCACTAGCCGTCGTGATTACTGCAGTGTGTCACCTCTTGCTATCCTCAGAAGAGGAGGAGCCAGAGGGAATCTACGAAATGCAGGACGAAGGTGGGTGTGGCAACTGGAGGTAGTGGGGGGTCGACATGGGTACACACACACACAGCAGCTGAGACACCCACTGTATCTGGAGTAGTTTTATCAGCTGCATACGTACGTACGTATGTACGTGTGTGTGGATGCACAGTGTACATACGTACGTACGTGTGCCCGAACCGCACTAGCCGTCGTGATTACTGCATTGTGTCACCTCTTGCTGTCCTCAGAGGAGGAGGAGCCAGAGGGAATCTATGAAATGCAGGACGAAGGTGGGTGAGGCAACTGGAGGGAGTGGGGGGTCGACATGGGTACACACACCCACTGCAGCTGACACACCCACTGCAGCTGACACCCACTGCAGCTGACACACCCACTGCAGCTGACACACCCACTGCAGCTGACACCCACTGCAGCTGACACACCCACTGCAGCTGACACACCCACTGTATCTGGAGTAGTTTTATCAGACATACATGTACATATGTATGTGTAAGTACTCTGAAGTACAAGCTCGTCGTCTAATTCGCAGTCATTGATTGGTTTACATTTACTTACCTGTTCTGGACCCACTTACTGGCTTGCATGGTTCGCATCCAGTGGGCTCCATGGGAATCAATGCTGCTGCTCCCCCCTTGTGGCACCGGGTGAATTCACACACCTGCTAATTATGTGATAGGTTTATGGTGCAAACACCACTGTTGTAGTTCACGCTAATACCATATGTCCCGTAAATTTGTTACCACAGTACCATGACAATAGGAATGTATAGACAGAGTGTCTCGAGGAAGGAAGTCATTTAATCAATGCACTTCACCATGGCAACAGGATCTGTTTAGGCTAAGATGGGCTATGCCGTGTCTTCACTTGCAATGGCATATCCCTCCGCTGTTAAGCTGCACCGCTTCTGTCCACATACAGCTTACATCTTTGTGCATCCTTGGTTGGCTATGCTGTATTCATGCGCATTGTTCATGTGTAGCTGTGTGCTTCACCTGATTTGCCCTTGAAACATTGTGCCTTTCTCTGAGTTGGAGTGAAACTCATCTAACCTGCTGAATTTGGAGTTGTGAGATGATGCTGTATTTGGAGGTTCTAGTGAATTGATCATGATGAGCAAGTACAATACGTAGCAGAATCGATCGAGAACAACTGATTGCCAGATATTTCGGCCGTGCAATCCTTCGTCAACTTCATGCGACACTGATGAAGACCCACGTACATGGCCTGCAGTCAGTTGCTATTGATGCTCATCAAAATTATTTGCCAATTGTCAACAACATAGCAATGAGGCTCTACACTATAACTCCAGAGGTTTGCTACTGAGGTCCATGTGCTGACCACAGTTCCTTGTGGACCACCACAATGGCAGCTCCTTCCTTCCATCTCGAGACCTAGTCTGTGTGTGTTCATTAGCAGCTGCAAAGGTCCAGGCAAGGTCCTTGTCACCTCGCCTACTGTACGTATGAGACAGCTGCTGGAGGGTGTGTACGTACGTGTGCACGCACGCACGCACGTGCGTATATCACAACATAATGATACATACGTACTGTACATGTATAGTATGTAAGAATAGTGTATTGTGATAGTGTCTTTCTGAGGAACAATGGTTGGTGAGTTTGGTTTCACTTCAAGAGTTTCAGCTTCATATGTTCCCTTGTCTCTGCTGGTTTTACAGGTACCGAGGATATCTATGACGTTGCAGACGAAGGTGTGTGTGTGATTGGGGAGGGAGATGGGAGGGTGAGGTGGTGTGAGGAAGGAGGAGGGGTGATATGGTGTGAGGGAAGGAGGAGGGGTGATATGGTGTGAGGGAAGGAGGAGGGGTGGTTGGTGTGGTGTGGGGAAGGAGGGGTGGTGTGGTGTGGTGTGGTGTGGTGTGGTGTGGTGTGGTGTGGGGAAGGTAGTTTACAGAAGAAAAGTGAGAGTTGCAGAATGCATTTTACGGTGAGGGTGTACAAATGTGTGTACATAGGAGTCCGTATTCACACTTGCAGTTCTACATGGGTAAG
Organism: Aplysina aerophoba; assembly: GCA_949841015.1. Lineage (NCBI taxonomy): Eukaryota > Metazoa > Porifera > Demospongiae > Verongiida > Aplysinidae > Aplysina > Aplysina aerophoba. The sequence continues at coordinate 5,694,820 of OX465040.1, forward strand.
GAGCTGTGATTTGCACGTACCTGCTCCTGATTGTGTGTGTCTGTTAATGCAAGGCTCACCATTCATGCCACATACTGCACTATGGACACCACCTATATAGGGAGCTGTCTGTATGGGGAGCAGCCTTTCTGCTGTTGGCTTCTGTCCAAATGACTGAAGCCTTGCAGGAGCCACACATGTGGTTCCTTTTTTCCCACCACAGCCTACAGTCTGTGTGTGTAGGGAAGTCAGTGTCTTTAGTGTGTGTGTGTCTGAGACAGACTTGTGAAGTTGCAATGCCGTCTGTAAGCTATTCCTCTGGCCCCTCTCCACCTCCAGATGATCCTCCTCCTCCAGTGAGGCCTCCAAAGGTGTGTGTTGCCTCTGGCTCTGTGTTTGTGAGGCAGACAGAGGCTGTGTAGTGGTGGGAATCGCCAGTGCACTGTGCTGTGTTGATAGGGGGCACTTGAGGTGTCCTTTTGTGGTTAGCTGTCTAGTTGTGTCTAGTATGTGGGGTGGTCTATCAAGTTAGACTTCTCGCATGCTCAAGATTGGAGCAGGGAAGAGGGTTTGGGGTCGGCAGAAGTGTAGGAACGACATAAATGTAATTCCCTGTGGTGTGGGCATTCTGTAAAGGCCTGACTGGGTGAGAAAGGTTTAAGTGGGGTAGGTTTGTAGATACTTGACTGGTTTTCTCAGAATTCAAGCGTGATATACATACACAGTACGGAGAGCTGTTGTCGTTAGCTGAGTTGGCTGAGTTGGCTGAGTTGGCTGAGTTGGCTGAGTTGGCTGAGTTGGCTGAGTTGGCTGGGGTGTTTGAGAGATTAGTGGTCAGCTGTGGCAAACTGTGGTAGTTGCTGGAATTGCTATCTGTTCTGTACTTGTGACAATTTCTGTGTGATCTTTACTATCTTTGAAGTGTTCGTCTGTATGTTCTTCCCATGTAGTAAGTAACTCTTTATTGTGATGTGTACGTACGTACATACATTTCTTATCCAAGAGCTTTGCCTTCTCCTCCCTTTTGTTCCTCTATCTCCCCTCCTCCTCCTCCTCCTCCCCCATTCGCCCTCCCCCAGCCTGGTGCCGGTGGTTTGGGCCAAATGTCACGTCCTCCCATGCGTCCCCCCCTGAGATCCCCTCGCTCGGGGTCACCTGAGAGGGGAGACCATGAGACTGAACCAGCCCCGGTCAACTCAAAGGCAGCCATGCCGGAGTACCTTCGAGAGAGATTTGAGAGAGCCAAAAACAGGCCCAACACTAGTGCTCCCCCATCCGCTCAAGTGTCCAGCAGCTCTTTGAGTGCAGTTGAGCCTGAGCGCCCTTCCCCACCTCAAGGAAGAGCACCGATGCCACTCCCACCAAAGGAGCCTCAAGTGCCATCGCCACCACTTGTCGAGAGAGGTCCCCCAAGATTGCCTCCGAAGGAGTTTAGTGGGCCTACAGATCGGCCCCCAGCAAGACCGCCAAAGGAGATTGTAGTAAGCCCACCCGCCATCCCACCTAAGGAGTCCCCTCCCATGCCAAGGAAGGGGGAAGTGTTCACAGATGGTCCTCCGCAGCTTCCGCCAAAAGAGGCGGGGCTGGGGGTGGAGCCACCCAGGCGTCCACCCAAACCGGGCTCTCCAATGGCAGAGAGGCATCAGTTGAAGTCTCCATCGCCCGCTGCTCCCAGCAGGTCTCCAATCTCTTCACCGGCTCTCCAGCGCCCTCCCAAACCATCTGGCCTCTCAAAGGAGGAGTCGACTCGCCCTCCAAGAGCCCAGAAGCCACCTCCGTCTCCGCAGATGTCACATCGTCCGCCACTTCCACCACAGAAAGAGATCAGTCCTGAGGAAGTCAGCTGTCCATCTCAGAGGGACCGATCTGTTTCTCCTGATGCATCAGACCCCAAGCTGAAAAGAAGGTCTTCTGGGAAAATTGCTGACCTGATGTCTCGTTTTGAACAGAGGAATGAAGACTCTCATCCGCCCATAAAGCCAAAGCCAGTCTTGGCGAGGCGCTGGCCACCGGTTCAGAGTGACAGGGAGGAACACCAGAAGCCTGCTCCTCCGTCTAAGCCGCAGCTGCCAGAGAAAGAAAAGCCACCTCCACCCTCCAAGCCCACTCGCCCCTTTCCTCCGCCAAGTGAGGCTCACTCGAGGCCTTCTCCTCCCTCCTCTCCCGTCTCAAGACGACCACCGGTGATACCACTCAAATCAGAACTACCACCTCCACCACGTATCCCCATCAAAGAGCCACCCGATTCCGGCGCCACAAACAGCAGCATTCACACAGTACATGTCCCCGTCGGCCGACCTGCTCTGCCCACACCCAAGGAGCGTATACGTTCTCCCTCCCCTCCCCAAGTCCCGCCCAGCCTTCCCAGCAAGCCGCCTCAGCTGGGAGGAGAGGTCCCCCCAAGACGTCCCGAAAAACCGCAGCTCTTTCCGATGGAAAACAGACCACCCCCTCCCATTCCTGATGTGCCACCGCCGAACATCTTCCGAGAGATGAAGCCAAAGACATCGGGATTCCCTCCGCCAATGGTACGCCCTCCAGCCCCGCCCCAAGATGACAAACCATCCATAGTGAGTTGAAACCTACTGGCAGACAAAGCGAGCAATGAATTTGTGTATGTGCATGTACATATGTACGTATATGCGTACATACATACTTATGTATTGTCTAGTGCTGCAGCATTAATATGGTATATGTGGTTATATTTCAGTGTATTCGAATGTGTAGTTGTTGTGTACCTTGTCCGCTGCACTCCAAGTGTGTCACTCTTTTGTGCATGACAACGATGCCATACTCTGTCGCTCCTGTCACTCTGTCGGTCGGTGTCACACATGTGCACATATGTACGTATGTATACTGCACTTTCTGTTGCAGCCTCCTCCAGTTCCTAACAACGACATGGGGTTTGGACGAGCACCTCCGCCTGTACCTGCAGTGAGCGTGAGTTGCTCCTGGACGTGCGTGCATGTATACGTACGCGCTGCATCATGACTCCATCTTGTAGATCGTCTACAACTCTTCCCACCAGTTTTAAGTTCTGAGTTTCACATTTCAAATTGCTAATTACATTTTAGTGTAAAGCCCCTGGTGTTTCAGATCATGTTCTTCTCCTTCTCCCTAAGTAAGTACGTACTTGAGCACTGCACATAAGACTGTGCTTCATTCATAGTTCAGTCCTAAACCACTCTAAGCAATTGCCGTACATACGTACATGCATACATACGTACATGCATACATACGTACATACATAGTGTACATACATACACACATACTTTTTATACAGATAGATTGTAAAATGGAACAATCTCTTAGATATCGTGCAATGATTATGGAAAGGGTGGTCTGAGAAGGCAGTCTGTTAAGATTGGGTGCCACACAACACAGTTGAGGTACCAAAGGAGTAGGCACCACCACAGTTGAGGTACCGAAGGAGTAGGCACCACCTCAGTTGAGGTACCGAAGGAGTAGGCACCACCACAGTTGAGGTACCGAAGGAGTAGGCACCACCTCAGTTGAGGTACCGAAGGAGTAGGCACCGCCACAGTTGAGGTACCGAAGGAGTAGGCACCACCACGGTTGAGGTACCGAAGGAGTAGGCACCACCTCAGTTGAGGTACCGAAGGAGTAGGCACCACCACGGTTGAGGTACCGAAGGAGTAGGCACCACTACGGTTGAGGTACCGAAGGAGTAGGCACCGCCACAGTTGAGGTACCGAAGGAGTAGGCACCACCACAGTTGAGGTACCGAAGGAGTAGGCACCACCTCAGTTGAGGTACCGAAGGAGTAGGCACCGCCTTGAGAGTGAAGTAGGCTACAACTAATTGCAATTTGTTAGAATCGTTTTTGTCCACTCTGTAGAATGTACCATACAACGTACTGTAGAATGGATGAATTGCTCTGTACAACAGAACAGAAACAGAACGGACTGTTACATTATTACATACTGTCCACAATGCTATGATGCAGTGGAAAGGATTAGAGCTGGGTCCACTGAGCAGAATGCTGTACCGACTCTCCTATGCACATAATATGTGCAAGTAGAACATGTGTTGTGCCTACACTCCCAGAAACGGCTCTACAAAACACGCTATGCGTACACACACAAGCAGCACGCACAAACTGTTCACTGTCTTCTGCCCTGTGTGCCCTGCAGAATCGTGTCTTTGAGCAGCCCTGGTACCATGGCAACATTGACAGGCACGAGGTGCAGAGGAGGTTGACCATGTTTCCAAAGGTGAGTCACATGACAATCATGTGACCAGTAATGGTGTCCGTGTACGGTACACAAGTTTGTATGTTTTTGTAGTTTGTGCACTGTGTGTGTGGATTGGTAAGATGGGTGGTTGGTGAATACAACCAAGTCATTGTAGGACTGTAGGCCCTTCTGAACTAGAAGTACTGCCACCATCATCACCAGTGCACTGGTGGCATTGGCTAATAAATGTCTCCCTCACAACTCCACTGACCGCTCTCCTTTGTGTGGACAGACAGCTTCATCCATGCATGGACGCTTTCATCGTTCTGTAAGACCATCTGACACAGGTATCTTTCCTCGTCATAGCCATGACGAGCTGACCCTATTGCTATGGCAACCAGTTGTAAGATGTGTGTGATGGAGTGATGTGTGTTGTGCTGAATTGGATAAAGTCGACCACAATCTTTGACACTGAATGTGCCAGTGACCCAACTGTATAGAGTTCACCACTAACTTCTATCAGCTGAAAGTGCTCATTGCGGAACTCAATGGTTGGGCATCAAATTCACTTTTAACTGCATTATCACATTAGCATCCTGAAAGGGTTGCACTTTCACGTGCATACAACTAGGTAATAGAGTGTGTGTTGGGAGGACAGTTAATGCGATTGGACGGGCTTTCGTACAGTTTTCACCTGTTCGTACATTCTGCTCATACATACGTACAATATACTGGTCACACTATATACATACATACATACATACATACATACATACATACATACATACATACATACATACATACACACATAATACATGCAGTATGTACGTATGTGCATACATACACACCTACATGCGTGTACTGATGCGAGTATCTGTTTGCGCTAGATGGATATGGTGCTCACTCCTGAAAACTAAGGGGGGACAGCACTGAGTGAAGTGGGGGGGAGGGGGAGGGGGTTGCAGTGTAACAGCGTACGTAGTTCCTGCTTTGATCCAGTTGCCTTGACAACAGGGCAAAGCTACGATGTAGTGGAGATGGTAGTGGTGTGTGTCAGTGGGCTGTATGTAGGTGTGGATGTCGTGGATAGATATGTCTGTCAGAGTTCGTGCCTGTATGTACATACATACGTATGTACGTTTTGTACATGCATACGTATGTACGTTTGTACATGCATACGTATATGTGTGTTTGTGTGGTACACAGTACCAGTGGTGACGTCGTAAAGGGACTACCCACAACCTTCTCTCTCTCCTGCAGGACGGTTGTTTCCTTGTGCGAGCTGCACAGAAGGGAGACGGCTTCTCTTTGTCTCTGTGGTACGGAGGCCAGCCCAGGCACTTGAGGTTCGTCCCTCGATTGATGTGTGTGATTGATGTGCATACAAAAGGTTATTGGAATATTCTTGTTAGGGAAAGTACGTTCACTTTTGTTTACCACCGTGCACTTTGAACCTGTATGTGACTAAAGGTGGATACCTTGTATTGAACTATCACAGAACTGAATGGGCAAAATGAGTGGGCATATTAGGACATAACACTAGGTGGGAGAATGTGAGGACATTTCCCGACTCTGTGTTATGTCCTAATGCCGGCTCATTATGGGTATGTGTATGTATGCATGCACACAGGAATGGCAGTCCCATACAGACATGTGGTGTGACAGTGAGTGTAATGCCTGCACAATGGTCAGGTGACTCGTCAGTGTACTGCTGTGTACTGGCAGCGGTAACACTATGTATGTACCTACCTAAAGTACTACAACATTGCCATGCATTCGCTGTATTGCAATGTACAGAGATACGTAGATGGAATCTGTTCTGTCAGTGTAGACTGGCCCACGTGATGTATGGTCGTACACACAATCAGTTAAGTACCACCTACGCATGTCTTGTCTGACGCATGTTGCTCATGCATGGAGCTCCTGTTCTCCTCTGTTGTTAACTTGGGCTGTTTGTGACGGAGCAAGACGCATGAACCTTGTGCTTGTCGAGTGTTGGGTCAGACATGCTCTGTGCCACCATAGCATGCAGTCGGGTCTGCGTGTCTGCACGTGCATGTGTGGTTGAGATGCAGAGTGTGTCATACAAACAGGTGTGACGTGGTATTACATCTGTGTCATGCAAACAGGTGTGACGTGGTATTACATCTGTGTCATGCAAACAGGTGTGACGTGGTATTCCATCTGTGTCATACAAACAGGTGTGACGTGGTATTGCGTATTTCCTGCTTCCGTAGCTTCCTAATGACCCACACCTGTCATTCCTTTCTGAATGTTAAATTACACATTCCTTTGCACATGATAATCACACGTCGTACCAGGGGATGATAATGGCTTGGCTGTAGGAAACCGGTGGTTCTTAATTAGGTAATTGGAGTAGGTCCACTGGTTGGCAGGCGGCACCTGGCGCCTTGCAGGTGTCATCCACACTATAATACGCAACTGCTCACTCTTGTAGCTGCTATGCACAACTGCTCACTCTTGTAGCTGCTATACACAACTGCTCACTCTTGTAGCTGCTATACACAACTGCTCACTCTTGGGGCTGCTCATGTGGTGATTGCTAGGGCTACCTACCTACGTACCTATATAGGTGTCAGGGAGGGATGTTATCACCTTCCGTGGTGCTTCATGTGGTTTGGTTGATGTAATGTGTATTTGGGTATGCCCCTCTGGCAGCATATATAGACCATACTGCTTCACTGGGAAACTACCCAAACTCATTATAGCAGGTCGGACTATTAGTTGGTGTGGTCACCTGATTCACCTCTGGAATTACTCATATTGATGCAACAGATCAAACTGGTGTCATGTGATGATGGTCAAGTACAGGCTCATCGACAGTGTCCAGATTTAGTAGTGTCTTGTCACGGTGGTGATGTCATAGCTGTTCTCCCGCTGCTGCAAGAGTTCTGTGCTGTCATAGCACTCCTAGCTCTCACACACACACACACACACACACACACACACACACACACACACACACACACACACACACACACTTGTATTTGCTACAGCCAGAACTGGCTACATGGCCCCATTCAGGGGGTGAGCCAGCAGGAGGCAACAAGACTGGTGGTCCCGTTGGCAGCGGGGACACCACCCCTATCTCCACATCTGCATAGCCCCCTCAGTGCATTGGGGTACTCATCTATGGGCTTGCAAGACCCATGAGATGAGGGAGGTGGGGTATGGCCTTGAGTGACGACATCAGAATATCCATCCTCACATGGGCTCTTGACTGAACGATTCCCCACTTCTTCTACACTCAGTAATTTCTAGATGGCTAGCATGTGCTGGACAATTAGTGTGTCAAACACTGGTAAGTGTGCTAGCACCTAAGAGAAAAATTACACACTGAGTCTTTACTCTCCCCAGGGGTGTATGGTTCACAAGTATGGCTAGACTTGTAACCAAAGCTGTATTTTCAGCCTTCTGATGCCAGACTGTTGGCTGCAGACCTGTCACCCTTCTGGCCTTCTCAGCTTCTGTACCAACTGGGACACACACACACACACACACACACACACACACACACACACACACACACACACACACACACACACACACACACACACACACACACACACACACACACACACACACACACACACACACACACACACACAATGACTGCAACATTGGAAGTGTGTTTCCTCCTCTTTACCTGACCATTGCCAGTAGGAAAGGTCACCCATTATTGATTTAATAAGGCACTATGGTTCATTAGGCAGTGACATCAATAATAGATTCACACACATACAAGCTAACCCGCACGCAGACACGCATGCATGCACATACACACACACACACACACACATGCACACACACCACACACAAGCACACACACACACACAACACACACAACACACACACACACACAAGCACACACACACACACAACACACACAACACACACACACACAACACACACACAACACACACATACACACACACACACATACACACACACACACGCACACACGCACACACACACCTCCTCTCCTCTAATCGCCTTGCCCTAACAAGGGCGTAGGGCAGGACCCAGGCTACTGTCAGAAGGGTGGGCTGGCCAGGCCCACGCCTGAAAACCCTGGGGCGAGTGGCAGCTGGGCGCCATGGTCGTAGAACAGGCTGTCAAGGCGCGCCAGGTGGACCGGCCACCGTAGCCACTAGAGGCTGTAAGGGTAGACCGATCCGATCTGACTGCCAGCTCGAAAGTCCCCAGGGGGTGTGGTGGTAGGGTGGTACGGACGAGCGGAGGTCCAACGAAGCGAAAGAATTGCTGGTCTTCTCCAGCGACCTCGTGGCCTCTGCACCGCCATCTTGATGACGTCACAAACACACAAACTTTGTAAATACTCAATAGACCAACAATGTCAGGGTTGCATTTGGGGGCAGTCACATGGGAGCCTTTGCTGCCCCTTGCTATATAAATACCTCCCTCCCCCAGTTGGAAAATTTATTGATTGAGCCTTTTGTCATTCGCATCCAACCAGGCTTGCCCGCCCTACATAATTTCTTGAAACCTTAATCTTGCTCCACCCTGTAGAAATCTCTTAATATGGCACTGAAGACTATACTTAATGGGATACACTAATGTGGAGAAGCTTTATCACCTACACAATTATGTGTGTGTGAGAAGCAGAGTCTCTGCCTGTGTGTTCAGCCCCCAGCAACCCCTTTGTGTGTGTGTGCACCACAGTGCTCAGGTGGCACTCACACAGACATCAAACAGTGCACGTGTGTACTTACATGGTCATGGTACGCCTCACCTGTCTACACAGCTAGCCTTATTCAACTGTAGTAGTAGGACTTCATCAGTGTGTAGTTCCAAGAAATAGACCCATCTTTGAGACAAGGCAGCCAGCTCAGAGTCTTTAGTCAGTAATTATAGCTTATTGACACTGAAGTCACAGAGTGTACCTCCTTGTACACACTTCAGCAACCAGAACTCTGAGTTTCTAGAATGTTGGTCATTTGGAAACTATACCCATCACTAGTCACAGGTGCAGTTCCATGCAGTGTGCAGACCTGCAGTCTCACCACAGAGGGGTTCATTGTGTACAAGGGAATTGCACATGCCCATGACCAATCTGCTGGTACCTCTTGGTACAGACACTCAGTCACCCCTGGCCTGTAGCCGGGGCTTCCGTCGAAATGTAGTTGACCTTAATACATATGTGCGTATGTACCTACTTTCATGTGTGTATGTTGCGACAACCTGTGCTTGCTGTAGGTGGTTGGGTGCTTGCCCTTGAGGTGATGACCACAGGGCAATCCCCCTTGTGTGTCTGTGTCTGTCTGTGTCTGTCTGTCTCTATGTATGTATGTCTGTCTGTCTGTACAGTATGTATGTACGTATGTATGTATGTATGTACGTATGTATGTACGTACGTACGTATGTATGTATGTATGTATGTATGTATGTAACTCTTCAGGATACGCCAAAGAGAGGACAATCAGTATGCTGTGGGCGAGAAGAAGGACAGTGAAGTAGTGAGTTCAGACACTGGTATACAGATGCTGATGCGCACACACACACACCACGCGCACACACACACACACATGCACACACATGCATGCACACACATACACTACACACACACACACTCATGCACACACATGCATGCACACACATACACCACACACGCACACACACACACACTCATGCACACACACACACACACACACACACACACACACACACACACACACACACACACACACACACACACACACACACACACACACACACACCACACACACACACATGCATGCACACACATACACTACACACACACACACACACAGTCATGCACACACATGCATGCACACACACACACACACACACACACACACACACACACACACACACACACACACACACACACACACACACACACACACACACACACACACACACACACACACACACACACACACACACACACACAGACACACACACACACACACACACACACACACACACAGTACCTGTACAATGTTCTCTTTTGGGGCAAGGCTGATAAGCCAGTAAGGACTCAACTACCATTGCCGTGTCCATGTTCTCACTGAAGGCCTGCGTTGACTCAAATCCTCTCTTCTTGAGGGTCCAACGACAGAGTGGCATTGTGTGTGCATGTAGCAGTGGTTAGTAGTGGTGTTTCGCAGAGTGACCTTCAGTGGTGCGCTTGGTACGGAGTGAAAATGTGATTGGCTCTCAACAAATGCTAAGACAATAGTGCTGAAAATGAACTGGAAAATCTACCATTGTGACAAATGCTGCGTGCGGTGGCAAAGGTCCAATGTGTGGGGAATGTGATGGTGTTGGGGAGAGTGGGAGTGGAGTGTGGAGGACTAGGTGGGGGAGTGTGTGGGGAGTGTGACAGTTTTGGGGAGAGTGTGTGGGGAGTGTGGAGGACTAGGTGGGGGAGTGTGTGGGGAGTGTGACGGTGTTTGGGAGTGAGGGAGTGGAGTGTGGAGGACTAGGTGGGGGAGTGTGTGGGGAGTGTGACGGTTTTGGGGAGAGTGGGAGTGAAGTGTGGAGGACTAGGTGGGGGAGTGTGTGGGGAGTGTGGGAGTGGAGTGTGGAGGACTAGGTGGGGGAGTGTGTGGGGAGTGTGGGAGTGGAGTGTGGAGGACTAGGTGGGGGAGTGTGTGGGGAGTGTGACGGTGTTGGGGAGAGTGGGAGTGAAGTGTGGAGGAGTGGGGGAGTGTGACCTGCACTTGGGAAATTTACTGTGGGTGTTACACCAGTCTGGGGGCAGCACTAAAATTTCAGTCTACTTCCAATGCAGCCATCTCTCTGTACAAAGACCAGTGGTGCTTGCCCCACGGGTATTATTAACACACTTAACTGAATGTATCGGGAAAATATAGCAGCTGATCTTGATGATCAAACAGTTGACGTAGGTGTACGTGGCCGAACCGTACTGCAGTCAGTTGCTATATTGATTCTGCCACATTCGTATGTGTATGCTCATCAAATTCAGCTCACTAGTTGTCACAATGTAGTAATGAATTTTTATGATGTCAGATAAATAAACTCAGTGGTAGTTATGTTGATTTGGTGTAGAGCTACGCATGTATGTAATGGTTGACTTCAAATTGTGTCTGCACACCTGCGCATTTCACTCTGAAGTTGTATGTTGCACACTTCAAATCTGAGCCTGTAGGGCCAGACAACTGTTGAAACCTGTGCCATAGCAATGAGCCTCTACCAAATTATTGATCAGAGCCTGTAGATAGCAGTAATACCTGATATAACACTTCTGAAACTGCTGTACCTTCCCACAAACCTTAGCTCATATGCCACAAATATGTGTGAAGCCCAGCACCAAAGATTTGTTCTTTCTTGGTCTTTCCCGGACTGTAGGCTTTCCCTGATGTCCTTGATCTTGTGGCTTACCACCAGAAGGAGCCGCTGGTGCTCAAGTCTGGAGGACAGACTCTGCTCGCACACGTGTGTCCAAAGAACTAAGACAGGAGTACACATACATACAAGCAACATTTGGACCACTACCTGGAGCGTCTTTGCAGATTCACACGTGTTTGTGTGTTGATGTTATTTTATAGCATTTGCAGTACGTATTTTGTGCATGAATTACAGTAAAAGGTACTGGATTGGTGCTGTGTGAGAAAACATGTACAGACATTATCTATTCTTACTTTGGCCTGGATTTAATTGTTTGCAGAATGTTATGCTACGTACTTCATTATCTGAGATTTAATGGCATAATTTTATGTGTTTTGATTGAGATATGTTGGTTACTGAGCATGACATGAATAAATATTATCATGATTACAAATATATGATTGTGAATATGTACTTTAAAAGTATGAATGCATATAATTATATACAAGCTTGCTTACAGGTACGTACGTCTGTCTCAGGTCTGTATAATTATAGTAATTTTTTTGAGAATTGTGGCTAGCAACTGTGGACGACACTAGATATATGTAATATATAATATGCACCTATATATATATATACGTAGCTGCAGGTTACCATTATATTATACAATATTATATTTAATTATAATTTATATAATTAAAAGGGCACGTGATTGGATCGATGTTGCATGTCTGAAAGAAACTCTACAACATAGCATGGGGACAAGAGCTGGCCATGGTTCTTGGGTGGGGTAGATGATGAATGTACACATGAACTGAAGCAAGCCAGGCTTCATCATTTGTCCCTCAATCTGGTGGACCATTCCACATGCACACAGCACAGCATGAATTCGAAGTGAACCACACTATATAGCGTGCACACCTTTGCAATAGGCTTATATAAAAATACTTGAGTATATATAATTATATGTACACAGCTTTGCAAGCAGAAAACACCAGTGCACACCCAGCACTGCTACATATATACGTATGCACATGTTGGACCTGCTTTGATGCTGCCTCAGCTTTGCTCGCAGTCCGTCATCTGTCGTGTGCCTACAAGCCTCAGACAATTTCCAGCTGCAGAATGTGTTGTGTATGGTTGTTTGCATGTGTACAAGTGCATGTGTAATGCATGATTGTAATTGTGGTGAGAATAATATTACGTTTATAGTATTGCTGTGTTGAGCTGTTGATAGTGAAAGACCATGCATGAGCAAGCGAGGTCACAGCCTGAGCCTAGGCAGGAGGCAGTGCGATGGACAGGACTCCTAATGCTCTTAATAAGCAAGATAGTAGCCATGCATGTACAAAAATGACAAAATCTAGACCGTTAACGTTACTCTCTATGTGTGCACACACCTCTAATGTATATGTACGTACCTACGTGTGTGTGCATGTGTACACTAGCCATCAATTGCAAGTAGTGCACTTATTCACATGTACGTATGTATACCGATGATAAGAAGGCTGTGGCATGTGCTTGTTGGTGAGTCACATCACACTACATATTATATATGCATAAAATATACATAATCTTATGCAAACAGGATGGTGGTAAGTGCTATTTGTACAAAGCATAGCTACATATATGCAAATCCTGATGCAGCAGCGTGACACAGCACACAAATATGGCATGCATATTGGCATAAAACAGACTGCTGACATCCGCATGTCCTTGTCATACGGTTGTGGTCATGCCTACTGCAGCAAGCTTTTCAGGCATATGATGATAAGCCAATGATGAGACTGCACTTTGGGCAGGTGCCATCAGGGCCGGCCCTAGTGCAGAAGCACAGGTCAGCAAATCTACTTCCTTCTTTCAATACAGTGGAACCTCTCTATAGTGAATACCACTGAGACATAGCTGGCTGCCCTGTATAGAGAGGTGTCCCTAATTCAGAGGTAGATTTGTACACAGCTCTGTGGTTGGGACTGCAGACAGTGTCCTCATTAGAGAGGTGTCCTATAGACAGGTTCCGCTGTACTTTCCTGTGTCCAGTGTGCTGATGCGCATTCCCCATCACACTCACACTGGCATGGTCACCTCCAGCAAGCCAGTCAGGCATTTGATGATACAGCACCATGGAATGATGCTCACCACAATTGATTAGGCCGTGCCTGGCAGTAGGCTACGCTTCATGCTAGCAGCACTGATCTGCAGAGCCACAAGAGGTGTCATCAATGCTGCTGTCCTATATAAATATATAAATAATATATAGTGCAGTTGCACACGTCAGCAAATCTATTTCCTTTCTGCAATAGTTCACTTGTGTTGTGTGCGGATTCGCCTTCCGTCCGACTGCAGCATGCAAAACCACCCTTTTGAAAGAAAAAACAGCACAATGTATGCTGTTAATGATTTTATAGTCATAGGGCATACCAAGGGGAGGACAGGACAAGGGGAGTGGACAAGTACTAGAAGGGTCAAGTGTCAGTCAGTCAGATCAAAAGGGAATTCATGCAGGGAGTAAAATTGAACAACATACAAGATACACATACACGAAGTACAAGGTTCTATGCTCGGGTGGCCGTGGGTTGCAATGCGTTCAGCTCAATCGGTGATGAGCAGTGGAGCATTGTATCTGACGAAGATAGACCTGTGGTTGTACACAAGGACTGCTGCCGGCGGGATATGTCAAGACACAGTCCATGAGCAGGCCTTCGTTTGCTGGGCGAGTTCTCTGCACTGCGGCTTGCAGCAATACCAGTGAAAGGAAGTGATCCAGGGCGCTTCTTGGGAAATACTGAAGGAGGGTCTTCCATGCACACTTCATTATTCAGATCTACGACATCGCAAACCACATCGCAACAACGATTAATCTCCATCGGCTCCTCAATTGGTAGAAGACAGGAGTCTTCAGCGACTGAGCCAACCAGGCAGGTGTCAGTGACCTTCGCAATGCGCTCCTTCTTCAGCTGGTGCTCAAAGCTGAGGAGCTGCCCCATGAAGTTGAAGTTGGGGGAGACACAGGGGCGCCTGCTGCGCGTGTACTCCAGGGCCTGGTGCATGCTGAAGTCCTCGGTCAACATGAGGTAGGCGATGCAGATGGTGGCCGAGCGAGAGATGCCAGCGAAGCAGTGCACCAGAACGCGACCTCCCTCCGCCTTGACAGACTCTACAGGACGAAAGGAGAGAGAAAAACGATCAACTCACACTTCACACTACTATTGACGTCCAGCGCACACTTCTAGCGGGCGCGCGCACTTACCAATGAAGGCCGCGGCGTCCTTGAAGGTCGACAGAAGGTCCTCATCGTAGGCGTCTTCCACTGAAATGCGTTTGTACTTGAACACCTTGTCGAAGTGGATGGGACATGAGCTGCTCACGTTAAGTATGGCTGTGATGCCTAAGTCCTCGAGTGAGGGGAGATTGGACGAGTCGCGCGCCATCCCCAAGTACAGGTGGGGCAGGATCTGCGTCGGCGGTAGGGTGGGAAGCTGTGGACTAAGAAAGAGGTCTTCTCTGAGGCAGGGCGCGGTCTTGGGGGAACCTGTGAGAGACAGGGTGGGCGGCTTCACTCTCGGGTGATTGCCCACCCGCCTCGCAACTTGGCATAGACTGGGGTAGCTACTCCTGAAAGCCTGGAATCCGCCTACAGTGAGAAGTGGCAGGTAACAGAGTATTAGTAACGAATCATTGTCCCGCGCTGAGGTGGACGGCTATGTAAACTAGTGTGCGCGCGCGCGCGACAAGTTGTCGTCCCTTAGCTCACCATTTAGCATACACAGAGATCCCTTCATCCCCTTCTGTAGAATAGTAATGTAGTTCTTAATGTCAGTAAGCAATTTCCCTTCGCTGGAAGAATCGTCATACAAAACCAGCTGCACGTCACTACAGTGGCGTCTCCTTAGGACTTCCTTACAGCGTTCGTCCGCGATGATCGTCTCCAATTCAGATACACCCTTGGTCAGTCGCCTCAGCTGCATAGCGTTTAGGTGCAAGTGTACTGCTCCTTTGATATGATTCTCCACGAAGTCGCGGTGAGGACGCACATCCACAATGACACATTTTCGGCTTTTCATAGGACAGTTGATATGTGACGCGACCAAATCCACTGGAAGAAAGCTGTACGCTCCTTCCTCGTGCGTACCGGAGAAGGATAGGGGGTACATGGTGCTCTACTGTGCCTTGCTGCGATACACCGTTGAATGAAATTGGAGAATGCGACGTCGTTGTCAGGACACTGGCGCTTGCCGCTTTTATACGAGGGACACTGAATTACGTTATTGCCTATATTCTATTTTTGGAACAAGATGGCGACAGGTGGCGACGGCGGATACCCACCTTTTCGACTCGGAGAATCGAGATTCGATCAGGTACTATCTTTGATGATGTCCTCACACCCTCTGTGTATATTGGATGACCTCGCACTGGAAATAATAAATTCCCAATATACCATATAGGGGAAACTGTGGAACAGGGTATTGTTTACGTCGGTCACTACGGCACTGCGTGTTGCCTTGAGTCTGCGAGCTATATCCTGCGAGCTCTAGGCAGAGTGCCACACGTATTTTAGGACGAATCTCGGACCATTCTGGCCCTGATGACACGTGTAACCAGTTGTCGTTTATGCAGACGCTGAGTGCATATACATGTTGAGATTACCTATGTGCATATGCAGTGTGTTGTGCATATCTTAGCATTCGTTATTGATATTTATTAAGCAGGTCCAACGTGGTATTGCACCCCTGCAGTCAGTTACATTCCACATGGACACTAAGTCCCATGGAACATCTTCTCACTTTGTCAATGTGTGCATTAGTTATCATAGCGCAGGACAGGAATCCAGAGAGAGAGAGTCCCTCTAAGAATATTCTCTTAAGATGTATATACACTGCCCTGTATTGGGACGTATTCCCATGACATTACCACTGGGTTCTCCCTGATGGTCTGTGAAGATGATCATATCCATCACTTCCAGTCATTCCAGTCCTCTTCCTGAGTTTGGACTGAGTCCAGTGTGTGCATCAGCCTGGGAGTGCAGTGTGTTGTGTTGTGCAGGTGTGTGAGGTGTTGTGAAGGTTTGGGAGATGTTGTGTGATGCGAAGAGGTGTTGTGTGGTGTGGATGAGTAGTGTGTGTGGAGGGTGTTGTGTGGTGTGGAGGGGTGTTGTGTGGTGTGGAGGGTGTTGTGTGGTGTGGAGCGGTGTTGTGTGGTGTGGAGGTGAGTGGTGTGGTGTGGAGGGGTGTTGTGTGGTGTGGATGAGTAGTGTGTGTGGAGGGGTGTAGTGTGGTGTGGAGGGGTGTAGTATGTGGTGTGGAAGAGTATAGTTTGTGGTGTGGAGGGGTGTAGGTGTGTGGTGTGGCGGTTGTTGTGTGGGTGTAGGTGTGTGGTGTGTAGGTGTGTAGGTGTGTGGTGTGGCGGTTGTTGTGTGGGTGTAGGTGTGTGGTGAGGAGGTTGTTGTATGGGTGTAGGTGTGTGTGTAGAGGGATGTAGGTGTGTGGTGAGGTTGTTGTGTGGGTGTAGGTGTGTGGTGTGGAGGTGTGTAGGTGTGTGGTTGTGAGGGGTGTAGATGTGTGGAGTGGAGGTGTGTAGGTGTGTGGAGTGGTGTGGTGTGGATAAGTAGTGTGTGGAGGGGTGTAGGTGTGTGTGTGGAGGGGTGTAGGTGTGTGTGTGGAGGGGTGTAGGTGTGTGTAGAGGGGTGTAGGTGTGTGTAGAGGGGTGTAGGGGTGTGTAGAGGGGTGTAGGTGTGTGTAGAGGGGTGTAGGGGTGTGTAGAGGGGTGTAGGTGTGTGTGTAGAGGGATGTAGGTGTGTGGTGAGGTTGTTGTGTGGGTGTAGGTGTGTGGTGTGGAGGTGTGTAGGTGTGTGGTTGTGAGGGGTGTAGATGTGTGGAGTGGAGGTGTGTAGGTGTGTGTGTGGAGGGGTGTAGGTGTGTGTGTGGAGGGGTGTAGGTGTGTGTGTGGAGGGGTGTAGGGGTGTGTGTAGAGGGGTGTAGGGGTGTGTAGAGGGGTGTAGGTGTGTGTGTAGAGGGGTGTAGGTGTGTGGTGAGGAGGTTGTTGTGTGGGTGTAGGTGTGTGGTGTGGAGGGGTGTAGGTGTGTGGTGTGGAGGGGTGTAGGTGTGTGGTTGTGAAGGGTGTAGGTGTGTGGGGTGGAGGTTGTTGTGTGGGTGTAGATGTGTGGAGTGTAGGTGTGTGGAGTGTTGGGTAGTGAGTGTTGTTGTTGTGAAGGTGTTGGGGCTTGTGTACACTGTCTTGCTCAGGCTGGGAGGCCATGAGACAGATGTCTGGGGGACCGATTGGGGGGTACATTGTATTGTGGTTTAATACCTACACATTCAGTGCATAATTCCACCTTCCCATTATTAAAAGCTGAATGACCACCAGAGGGTAGTTTCTTCCTCATCAGGCTGCGCTGCTTGTATGCAGGAAGCCAGAGGAGTGCCTTTGAATGCTCCCAGTGACCTATATCTATGACTTCATCTCCTAAAACTGACTTGCTGATGTTCTTGGCTGGGTGCAGACGTGATGTAAGGGTCAGTTTTAGCTAGATTGGCTTCTGCAACTGCACACATTTCAATCACATACTCATCAGAGTTAGTAAGCAATCCTCCCTCTACTCCCCACTCCTCCTCCCCTCCCAAATAACTCCATTAATAACTGCTGCTGTTCAGGGAATTTGCACTCTATGGTACCAATGTGTTAGTATTCCAACTAGTGTTTACAAGTCCAAAGGTGACAGATAGATTTACAAAGTCAAGAAGAACATTGCTGTAAGCTAGCACAGCTCTACCACTCATTGCTGACACCTATTCATGTTTTAATCACTGGGGAGGCCTGCTAGTGGTCAGGCTTGTTTGAAGAAACAGGTAGTGATATGAGAAGTAGAGGAATGCTGTGGGAGGGTCTGCATGTCTAGGGAGATGCATACCATTCACTCCCAGTAGCCAAACCCACATGTTGCCCAGATCATTACTTGAGCTAGTGGAAGGGTATATTGTGGCAAATTAGGTATCACCGCAAAGATATTGTGATGTAACGAGACCACATTAGCTGTCTCTTTCATGGTGACCAGTGGTCAATTGAGGATAGCTTACAGGACAGATGGTTCACATCCTGGTCTACTGCGGCAAGGATTGTGTGTCACAGGACGCAAACTGTTTGCCTTTTCAGAGGTCCCTACCAATCTGTGGCAGTACTCCTGAATGTAACGGAATGTATCTGCAGCAGTCCTCCTCCTGGAGCAGTGAACTCAGTGATGGAAGCAAGAGAGTACACTCTGAACTCTGACCCCTGCCTATGTACACATTTGTGTATTCAGTACTAGAAGTAACCATACCAAACTGCAGCTGCTGACAACCCATATATGGACCAGCTGCACTAATGTGATATGGTCTCTTTACTTCATTAGTCTAATGTTGTGGTTGAGGGGTTGCTCATTTGGGTTGCTCAATGTGGGTAGGACCCCTTTGGGTGTGAAGTGAGTGCAGTGTGCTATGTCACCTCCTGCACCACCTGAAGGCACCACTCTGTCTGGAACTCCCACCCCATTTCATCATGCTCCATGCAGCCTTCTTCCTTGAGCTTTAACCCTATTTCCACCATGCGCAATTCACATGCCTTCCTTAACCTTTCACCTTATTGGACACTCTGCCCATATTCTGCTAGGCTTCCTGTTTGTCTCATGCCGACCATTGCATCTTTACCATGCCAGTCATTGCAGCATGGAAGGCATGGAAGTTGACTTTGGGGGGCATCCTGGCTGACTTGTCCTACGGGATGCACTGATGCTCCTATTTGAATGTCCGTGTTTGTGTGTGCGTGCGTGTGCGTGTGCTGCAAAAAGTCTCTGTCAATGAGGCTGCAGTCTCACATAACCATATATCTCCGTCCTAGCCTGGCCCCACGGTAGTAGAACTTGACATCTGCCTATTCCTGGTTTCCTCTCAATGTAGACCGGTCTCACTCGGTTGCCAGAGTGCACGTATGTTCCGATGATGCACTGCGCAAGATAATCATTTGAACCTAAAAATTGTGCACTCAGTGCCAGCATGGCGAATGTCCACCCAGGCGTAGGTACACCTCAGAGCACTTCCGTTGACGTCAGTAGTGTCACTATGGCCAATTGAACTATGACAAAGTTACATTCCTGGAATGAGAAGTGCATTTCATTTGACCTCATCTCAGCGACAGTGCATTCCTTCACCCAGACTAATGTATATTTTTAATTATTTAATATAATTTGTGAGTTTGTGTGGCAGCTGTAGGGTTAGTGCTGCCTGACTGGGTTGTAAAGTGGAACAGCACTCCTGAATATCTGCAAATTGAGGAGAGCCAAGTGATTGAGCTGCTTTCTCCCTCTCTCTTTCAGGCAAGTTTTCAAGGAAGATTGAGGCACTTTTTGGATATAGTTGACCCAAGAACCTTGCTCACTTCAAAGGTGTGTGTGTGTGTGTGTGTGTGGTGTGTGTGGTGTGTGTGTGTGGTGTGTGTGTGTGTGGTGTGTGTGTGTGTGGTGTGTGTGTGGTGTGTGTGTGGTGTGTGTGGTGTGTGTGGTGTGTGTGTGTGTGTGTGTGTGTGTGTGCGTGTGTGTGCGTGTGTGTGCATGTGTTTGTGTGTTGCGCATGACCAATTATTGGCAGCAGTGACACAGGTGTGTGTCTGTGTGTGTGTAAGTGTGTGTGTTTCAGCTGAGCTGTCAGTCTCATTGTACCCAGTGAACCCAGTGTGTGTACACCAAGGCCCATTGTGTGCGGTTGCATCAGAATGTACTGGGCCATAGAGGGACCCTTAATTTGATTGCCCCCTAACCCCTGCTAAAGTGCAGCAGGTCCATGCGTGCACTGACCTGACCCGACCCATACTGCCTTGGACTAGGCTGAGTGAACCAGTATGGCTAACCAGTCTACACAAATGTGGTTTGTACTTGACAGAATATTGGGTTACTGGGCGGGCATAGGTGCACCAAGCACACACACAAACAGATGTGCAAGCAGTTGGGACACAGAAACACAGACACACAGACACACACACACACACGGACACACACACACACACACACACACACACACACACACACACACACACTCCCCTTGCATCAAGCATGCGAACTCCCTAGCATTGCTCCTCATTGTCGGATACATTCTTGTGTAGCTTATTCTCATGCGCAAGTATTCACTGATTCTGGATTACATGACTGACAATAATGATGAATTCAGGGCCACTCTGCCCTCCCCTGCCTGTGTTTTGTTTCTTCCTAGCCTATGAATGTGAGCACAGGTCGCTGGGTGCCCTCGCTGTCTTTCACAACAGGTGTCACTTGCCTGTGGCTCTGTACATCGCCCCCCTCACCTAATCCACTGTCTACGCCACAGTAGACGTAGTGCAGTTTATTCACATCCGCTTATTCTTCTCTGTTTACTATACGAACAACCGTTCTGAGCGCTGCATAATGGTGAAATTGTTAACAAAGGAAGTGGTGGGGTAACACAGTGAGAGGATCTGTTAGGAGCGGGAGAGGCTGTGGTAGAGTGTCTTCTGAGTGCAGTGACAGTTGAAAAACCTTACAGAATATCCAATTTCAGCATCTCAACTAGGACACCCTGTTTATACGGAAGTACTGTGTATATGTGTTTACTAAGGCTTTGGAATTTCTCATGCCTTGTTTGTGGTGAAAGGAGGGAGATCCCTATCTTTAGGCTTACGTATCTTGTGTCTCCACATTCTTTAGGCTTACGTGTATGTATGTAGCTCGGGTCTCCACATTCCTTTGGTCTGAGGTCCGCCTACTTAAAGTGACCCCATCTGAACCCATTCCCTTCAAATGCAATTTTACTGTACTCTGGTCAAAGCAGGTCACTATAGCAGCCTGTGTTACATAGGTGCCTTCATATAATACTGATGTTGTGCATCTTGCTATGAATATCATTAGCGCATCTACTCATGAATCTAGTTGAGCGCTGGGAATGCTGATGTGTTGGTATGTATTGTTCTACTTTTTACTTTCCTGGAGAAACAGACCAGCATCCTACTGGAACATGGTCAGGTGTATGCGTATGCACTCTCGGTGCAGGGCCACACTCTACCCGTGCTCCATTATACACATCTATAGTATAGTATACACTTATGTACGTACAGACAGAAACTCTGTGTATGTAGACACATATTTACATACAGGCCCACACTCTTCCCATACTCTTTGTAACATCTAGAATCCTTGTGTACACATGTATACTGTTTGTGTACAGACTCCTATTCTCTGTGTACACACTGCTTCCCCAATGAAGTACATGTTCAGACCGTGACCATACTATGTACGTACATGTGTTTTATAGTCATGATTTGCACAAGTCACCATTAACAGCTGTGCAGTGTGTTCTCATCAGCAAAAGGTATTCACTTCAGCAAGGGTTGACCATATCCTAGACTCGAAGGGTTAACATGCTCCATAAAAGATTAACATGTCACCAAATCAAAATGCTTTGACTACTGTTATCATCAACCCAGTTCTTTGGCTTCACTGATTTCATGATGTCAGTGTTTGCAGTCAGTGAAATGACATAAGTTCCTGGAGTGACTTCACCCAAGCTGTAGTCACACTTCCATGGTGATGGTGTTAGCCTGGGAGTGGTAATGACACACAGTACACTCAGCTCACTGTCTCTCAGGTGCCTCTCTAGACTAATTAACTCCTTTGTAGAGATTAAGTAATGCTCTGTAACCCACAGGGTTGACAGGATATCAGACAGACTGGGTTTCACCATCAGTGTAGTGTATCAAAAGGTCACAGAGGGTTGTTGTAGGTTGCTAGATGAAGTCGAACTGATCCGATGCAGATCTGATCTGATCTGATCCGATGCAGATCTGATCTGATACTGATGCAGATGACAAAGGCCTTGGTGGCCGAAATGTCCTGGAATCAAGTTGCTATGATCTGCTCAAGGGTCAGCAAACTTGTCTAGGAAGCTAGTCTCTGCGCCTCTGGGGGGTGGGGGTGGGGTGGGGAATATTCCAGGGTGCAAGTTTTGGAGATAGTAAGGTCTAGCATGACACTAACACCAATCTGGCCGTTGGCGGGCTTTTCGTATGAGAGCTTATTGGGTACTGAGTGAGACTGCTTGTGCCACTGCTCTAGTATGTGGTAGGGTGGCAGGGTAGGGTAACAAACATCTCATGGGCACAGCTGTACAACTGTCGAAAATTGGCTAGTAAAGCCCAGTGATAGTTGTGTATGTTTGTACAAGTGTGGTACCAGCAGACACCGCTGGGCTGAATGTAACCAGCTGCCTACACAGTTTAACAAGACATTTAATGGAATTGTGAATGTTTTCAGTTTATGTGACGGGCAACAGATGTTGTGGACTGTTTGATACTCGTCGCCACCCTGTGTACCTGCTACCCTGACCAGCATGAGATTTTGCTTCAAACACACACACACACACACACGCACGCACGCACGCACGCACGCACGCACGCACGCACGCACGCACGCACGCACGCACGCACGCACGCACGCACGCACGCACGCACACACACACACACACACACACACACACACACACACACACACATACACACACACATTGTGGGTTGAGTACAAGCACAGTGCATTCAACTGCATTGGGTGAGCCTTTCTTTCTTTGGTGTGACGAGGTCTCACTGATGAATCACACACTGTTCAACGACAACAGTTTCCATTTCCTTTCGGACTGGCATTTGGGAGAAGTTGCTAGCAACTTCTGGTTTCACAGTGCATTGCTCTTTTCAGACTGTAGCACTTTGTGGTGGGGTCACTCACGCATGCTGGGGAACTGCCAATGAATGTGATACCATAGGTTAACGCACAATATAAACCAAACCCTAGCATAGCAGGCCTCTACCTACAGTAGGATGTGGGGACACACATACACACATTATATTCAGCTGGCTTCTTCATGCACAGCCTTTGTGTGGCTGGAGTTGCTCCTTATCAAGCTGTCCCTCAGTGATGTATGGTGTGTGTGTGGATAGGTATGACCTGATAGTGCATGAGATGACAGCTCTCTCATGGACACTCTCCCACAATGTCACATATTGTACGCAGATAATGGACAGCTTCCCCTGTGTAAGCCATCAAAGCGAAAGTTGTACACAGGTGTATAGGTGTATACAGTGTCACATACTGTACATGTACAGGTACGTACATGTGTTGGCTGTGGGGGAACTGTTGGGCTTCACTGTTTGTAGTATTCTGTACAGTGGGGCCTCTCCTGGTGCACTGTGTTATGCCGTCTGTACAGTGGGGCCTTTCCATGGTGCACTGTGTTATGCCGTCTGTACAGTGGGGCCTCTCCATGGTGCACTGTGTTATGCCGTCTGTACAGTGGGGCCTCTCCTGGTGCACTGTGTTATGCCGTCTGTACAGTGGGGCCTCTCCTGGTGCACTGTGTTATGCCGTCTGTACAGTGGGGCCTCTCCATGGTGCACTGTGTTATGCCGTCTGTACAGTGGGGCCTCTCCATGGTGCACTGTGTTATGCCGTCTGTACAGTGGGGCCTCTCCTGGTGCACTGTGTTATGCCGTCTGTACAGTGGGGCCTCTCCTGGTGCACTGTGTTATGCCGTCTGTACAGTGGGGCCTTTCCATGGTGCACTGTGTTATGCCGTCTGTACAGTGGGGCCTTTCCATGGTGCACTGTGTTATGCCGTCTGTACAGTGGGGCCTCTCCTGGTGCACTGTGTTATGCCGTCTGTACAGTGGGGCCTCTCCATGGTGCACTGTGTTATGCCGTCTGTACAGTGGGGCCTCTCCATGGTGCACTGTGTTATGCCGTCTGTACAGTGGGGCCTCTCCATGGTGCACTGTGTTATGCCGTCTGTACAGTGGGGCCTCTCCTGGTGCACTGTGTTATGCCGTCTGTACAGTGGGGCCTCTCCTGGTGCACTGTGTTATGCCGTCTGTACAGTGGGGCCTCTCCATGGTGCACTGTGTTATGCCGTCTGTACAGTGGGGCCTCTCCATGGTGCACTGTGTTATGCCGTCTGTACAGTGGGGCCTCTCCATGGTGCACTGTGTTATGCAGTCTG
>OX465040.1:5726893-5730559 GCA_949841015.1 Aplysina aerophoba
TCGAGATTAGTGATTTGACTCCACCCCCCTGCACTTCCCCATTTCAAAATTCTGGCGAGAACACTGACTGAGTTTTTTGTTGTGTAGTAGAGTCCTTATGGCTTATTGTGAGCAGCAAGTAGTGTTCCCTGCAGTCCTCTTGCTCAGTGGAGCGAGGGAGTGTAGGTGCACTAGGAAGGCTTCTAGCTAGCAGGAGTAGCTCACTGGTGTGCCAGGATTATCACAGCTGCTGCAAACAGGAAATTGCCCTTGCAGCTGAGGCTGTTTTGATCACCTTGATCCTGTGCAGGAAGGTTTCCAAGTGCCGTCTTCCACATTGGCTGTCACAGTTATGTGCGTATGCTGATACACAGTAGGGACAGGGGAGGGATTTATGTTGTACATACAGTACGTGGTAGACATTTTCAGAGAAGCAAGATATTTTAGCCCCAAAGATCCTTCAGCTGCTGCGTAACAGTACTAAATGTATCGTGATTAATTTTGTGATGTGTGTTGCAGTGATTGAAGCTCAAATCGCTTTCTCTATCCCATGGACATGATAATGAATCCTCATTCTATTACAGTTCCGTATATTATTTGTATAAACCCATGAATATAGGCCCCAACTAAAGAAGACCGGTTACCAACTGTGACCTGCAACTGTACCCACTGCATGTGAACCACTTCCTGTTACATCACAGTACCACTGCATGTGATCCACTTCCTGTTACATCACGTAACCACTGCATAGTGATTATTTATACCCACTGCATGTGATCCACTTCCTGTTACACATCACGTACCCACTGCTGCATAGTGTATATTTATACCCACTGCATGTGATCCACTTCCTGTTACACCACAGTAATCTCATAGCATGTGGTTTACTTCCTGCCCAACAACAACCCCCAACCCAGGGTGGTGCCCTTCACTTTCAGTAACCAGATCATGTTGCATCCTGTGTACAACTACAGCAACCTTACCTTTAGTCCCTCCCATAAAAGGCCAGAAATTAAATTTCATGTATCACATGACTTAGAACCAACACTAAGCTTCTTTATATGCGTATACGTATACAGCTAAGCTAGTAGGATGATTATTTTGGACGATCAACCGTATATATATATATATATATATATATATATATATACTGTATTACTGTATTAAATTTTATTGCTATATATTATTTGTATATGTGCATTATATCATACATTATTTATATTATGAATGGAAAAAAAAAAAAAAAAAAAAATTATATATATGTACATACAGCTAAGCTCCAACATACTAAGCTCTAAGCTCCAAATCAATGCTACCTATAGTGATGCAAGCTCTGTGAGTTCTGCGTAGGAATGGTCTGGTGTACACGCGTGCACATGGTCTGACACATGCACCCACACTTTTGTCCTGTGTACGTGTGTGCTAGGGGAGTGGGTGCTCGGTGCAAGTATGGTAAATGTATTGCATACGTACGTAGTTGCTGTGTGTATTGTGTGTGAGTTTGCATTGTGTGTGAGTGTGAGCTTGTATGTGAGTGTGAGTTTGTATTGTGTGTGAGTGTGAGTTTGCATTGTGTGTGAGTTTGCATTGTGTGTGAGTTTGCATTGTGTGTGAGTTTGCATTGTGTGTGAGTTTGTATTGTATGTGAGTGTGAGTTTGTATGTGAGTGTGAGTTTGTATTGTGTGTGTGTGTGAGTTTGTATTGTGTGTGAGTGTATTGTATGTGAGTGTGAGTGTGTGAGTTTGTATTGTATGTGAGTGTGAGTTTGTATGTGAGTGTGAGTTTGTATGTGAGTGTGAGTTTGTATGTGAGTGTGAGTGTGTATTGTGTGTGAGTGTGAGTTTGTATGTGAGTGTGAGTTTGTATGTGAGTGTGAGTTTGTATTGTGTGAGTTTGTATGTGTGAGTTTGCATGTGTGTGAGTGCCTGTGTGTGTGTGTGTATGTGGGTGGGTGTGGGTGTTATATGTGTGTTCACACTCATGTTGTGTATATAGGTGTGCCTATATGTGTTGTATATGTGGTGTGTGGTATGTTGTATATCCATAATTGTACTGCTAACTAACTTTTAAAGGAAGCCCATAACCTACTGCTTGGCGTGTTTATTGTTCATGGCATATGTCAACACGTCTGCTGAGCTGGTAGCATGCCCAAATACAGAACTGTTGTACAAAACCGATCATGCTCACACAAAACTAACCTGTGTATGTATGTCTGAGAGTAGAGCCTCTCAACAAGTGTACACAATGATGATGAACGTGCGTGTGTGCGTGTGCATGTGTGTGTGCACCCTACCACCACACCCCCTGGGATCTCTTGTGCTCATAGTCAGACCGGATCATCATCACAGCCCCTTGTGGCAACGACGCCCGGTCTTCCTAGCGCGCCTCCATGGCCATTTCCGCGGCCATGGCACCCAGCTGCCTCTCACCCGTCGGGCCTCAACCTGGCCAGCACATCCCATGTGACAGTCTTTTGCATTTGGAAACAGGACCAAGGCTACTAACGTCATGGCCCCTAGTGGCTACGCCCTGTACCGGCTGCTCCCAGGGTCCCGCCCTATGCCCCTTATCGGCAAGGTGGCAAGGAGTGTGTGTCTGCGTGCATGCCTGCTTACGTATGAGCCCTTTGATGGAGGCACTGAGACATAGCATGCACGTGAAGTAGCCAATAATTGAGGCAGTGAGCCAGAACCCTTGAATGGGTGCATATTTTGTCTTTTCACTTGGAAGGTGTTCAAAGGATGGGGGATAGGGGTAAAGTATGATGTCATTCTATTAATAGTTCCTGCTATGCTAATGTGATTGAGGGTTTGTGTGCTAATCTGTAATGCCTTCTGTGATATTTGAGGTTCACTTCAAAGGGCAGTGTTAATTAATGACTAAATTGAGTAGCCTTTACTGCATAGTTTAAGATTAGCTGAAATTGATTATGGCCCCTCTTTCCCAGGCACACTGGATACCAAGCAGTGCCCATGTGAATTGGTGTGCAACTAATCTGTTTCTTCTTCATTTCATTGTGGGAGAGGGTAGGGTGCTGCTGTGGGAAGGTCATTTGCACCTCTGCAGTGCTGACCAGGGCCTCTAAGGAACAGACTGCTGCTTCTGCTACAATAGCCTATGTACAATAGCTTGCTTGGTTAGTGTGTGTGTATCTGGGGGGGGGGGACTAATGTCTCAACGGTATCTGTTGACTTTGCAAACTGTTGAGTGCTCTAGGTCTCATAAAGAGTTCCGCACATTTTAGTTCTTCTGTTTTAGTTGGTAGATTGAAATCTGTGGATGGTTCCTCACAATATGCACTTGTCCAGTGTGTGATGTGAGACTGAGGTGTGCTGTTTGCCTTCATGCTATGTAATTGCAATAGGTGAGGAATATGACAAGAATGGGGACGGTGGGGAGGGGGGAGGAGGGGGGCAGAGGGGGGAGGAGGGGGGGCAGAGGGGGGAGGAGGGGGGTGGAAGTATCTTTTTATGGTAGTGCTATTTTCTCCTCAGGCAGAAAGGAGGGCGTCTTCCCTCTTGTGCCCTGCACTGCCAGCACATGCACTAGATATAAAGGAAGTGCTAAATTGAACAGTGTGGGGATGGGACTGTGTTACATTCCTACTCTACTCCATTGGGGGGGGGGGGGGAGGGGGAGTGGGGAGGGGTTGTGACTGCAGTAAATCTCACTAAGGAAAGGAAATG
>OX465040.1:5730759-5733259 GCA_949841015.1 Aplysina aerophoba
GGTGACTGAGTTATGCTGGGTGGCATCTACTGTGCCTGACCATCCCCTGTCCCAAACCTAGGTCATGTAACCCTCCCTCTGTCTGCACACCCCCTCCTCCCCCCACCCCCCCTCGTTACTACCTTGTCCATTCCTTATACATCTTACTGCTGCACTCCTTTCTCTATTGCCCGACCCAATCCTCTTCCTACCCTCTTTCACTCTCTTTCACTCTCTTCCACTTCCTCTCCTCTCACTTCCACTCTCCCTGTCTCACACTCTGTTGTGCCATCCCCCTCTTCCCTCCCCTCTCCTCCTCCCTCTTCCCTCCTCTCCCCCTCCCCTTTCCTCCCTCCTCTCTCTTCCCTCCCCTCTTCCATTCCCACTCCTCCCCTCTCCTCCCCACTCCTCCTCCCTCCACGCTCCCTGCCCCTCCCTCCACGCTCCCTGCCCCTCCCTCCACGCTCCCTGCCCCTCCCTCCACGCTCCCTGCCCCTCCCTCCACGCTCCCTGCCCCTCCCTCCACGCTCCCTGCCCCTCCCTCCACGCTCCCTGCCCCTCCCTCCACGCTCCCTGCCCCTCCCCCTGTCTCCTCAGGCCATCATCCACCCTGACACAGGGAAGAAGATCTTTCCTCCGTTTAGGATGTCTGGTGAGTTGTTCTGTGCAGCAGTGTGTCCGTGACAGGCTGGTCGCTAGGGGCTGGCATCAGGTCTGTGTGTCCATGTGTGCACTCATGCGAGCCACCAAGGACTGTCTTAACTGTGTGAAGTGAGTGGGAATGGAGCACTGGCCATTGTTTAAGGTGGTCATGCATGAATCTGCTGCATGGTGCGTGCGCACTGACTGCTCTTGGCCCTTCTCCACTTGTGGTGGTGGCAAGGTGGATGTGTGTAAACTGGATTGAAGGGAAATGGGAGGGGTGGAGTGGACAGGGGAAGGGGAGGGGTGGACAGAGGAAAGTGGAGGGGTGGACAGAGGAAAGTGGAGGGGTGGATCAGGGGAAAGTGGAGGGGTGGACAGGGGAAGGGGAGGGGTGGACAGGGGGAAAGTGGAGGGGTGAACAGAGGAAAAAAAAGTGGAGGGGTGGATCAGGGGAAAGGGGACAGGTGGACAGGGGAAGGGGGAGGGGTGGACAGGGGAAGGGGAGGGGTGGACAGAGGAAAGTGGAGGGGTGGATCAGGGGAAAGGGGAGGGGTGGACAGGGGAAGGGGAGGGGTGGACAGAGGAAAGTGGAGGAGTGGACTGGGGAAAGGGGAGGGGTGGACAGGGGAAAGTGGAGGAGTGGACTGGGGAAAGGGGAGGGGTGGACAGAGGAAAGTGGAGGGGTGGATCAGGGGAAAGTGGAGGGGTGGACAGGGGAAGGGGAGGGGTGGACAGGGGGAAAGTGGAGGGGTGAACAGAGGAAAAAAAAGTGGAGGGGTGGATCAGGGGAAAGGGGAGGGGTGGACAGGGGAAGGGGAGGGGTGGACAGGGGAAGGGGAGGAGTGGACAGGGAAAAGGGGAGGGGTGGACAGGGGAAGGGGAGGGGTGGACAGGGGAAGGGGAGGGGTGGACAGGGGAAAGTGGAGGAGTGGACTGGGGAAAGGGGAGGGGTGGACAGAGGAAAGTGGAGGGGTGGACAGGGGAAAGTGGAGGAGTGGATAGGGGAAAGGGGAGGGGTGGACTGGGGAAAGGGGAGGGGTGGACAGGGGAAGGGGAGGGGTGGACAGGGGAAGGGGAGGGGTGGACAGGGGAAGGGGAGGGGTGGACAGGGGAAGGGGAGAAGTGGACAGGGAAAAGGGGAGGGGTGGACAGGGGAAGGGGAGGGGTGGACAGGGGAAGGGGAGGGGTGGACAAGGGAAGGGAAGGGGTGGATCAGGGAAGGGGAGGAGTGCTCAAAGCAAAGGGGAGGAGTGCTCAAAGCAAAGGGGTGGAATGGAATTTTTGACTGTTTTCACTGCTGAACTGTTACTCAGTTACTCTGTCTGTCCCTTGCATAGCAGGTCTCATATCAGTTTGTCTCTGATCTCTCACATTACAAGTGCATGCCTCTGTACCCCCCACTGCACTGCTGCCAGTCATAGCTGGGTGTGGGGGTGCTCTGGTTGTGTTTCCAGCTTGCCTTGTCAGGCTGAATGGTTTTGCCTGTAAGCTGTCACTTTGTACACATGCACGGGGGAGTGCACATGCATGTATGTATGTGCTGACATAGCAGCATGAGGGTGCAGTGATGTCATTTTATACAGGTCTATAGGGGAGTGGAGGTACATAATTTTTTATAGTGTGTGTGTGTGTGTGTGTGTGTGTGTGTGTGTGTGTGCGTGTGTGTGCGTGTGCGTGTGTGTACGTGTGTGTGTGCGTGTGTGTGTGTGCATGTGCACGTGTCTACATGTGTGTGTATACATGTACACGTGTGTGTACGTGTCAGCCTGTTTGTCCACAGTGTTTTGTAGTGGTGCTCACACCATATATGCCTAGGTAGACTATCTATGGCTACAGTAAATTGAGTTAGGCTGTATGCAGAAGCAAGTCATGTGTT
>OX465040.1:5738259-5773259 GCA_949841015.1 Aplysina aerophoba
CTGTGTTAGTAGTGTGAAGGGTAGGGAGTGGATGTGTGGGACTGCCTGGGGGTGTGGTCCTTGAATGTGTGTTACTAGCAGTCCAGAGCAGTGGTCTCCACAAAAGCATACTTATGACATGTCTGCATGTGCCGTCTAGAGGATGCAGCAGAGAGACCTCTAGAGGATGCAGGGGATCGAGAGACCTCTAAAGATAACATGCATAGTCCTGGCACCTGGCTGTGCACTTTTTGTTTGGTCATGTTGCTGACTCCTGCTGGGGTACTGCCCACCCCACACCACAGGACTGTTAGTGGTAGGAGGGGGTGTAGTGGGCTTATAGAGCCAAATGCCTCTTACAGTAGTTAGGGAGTAGAAAGCTCCTGTACCCTTCAGAACTACCTTAGAGTCCCGGTACACTTTGACAGTACCTGTGTTGAACAACTTCACCAAGTGGTGTGCATGAGCCAGTGTTAAGTCCCAAGTGGTAATTCAGACAGCCCAAAAGCTCATAGAGCCAAATGGCTCCTACAGTAGTTAGGGAGTAAGTAGGGAGGTCCTGTACCCTTCAGAACTACCTGGAGATATCACAGGTGCACAGGTGTGGCACAGTAAGTTGGACAATTACAAGTATGTTGACTGAAACAATGAAACAATCCTTTAACAGAATAGTTGCAAGTTCATTCACATGTGCAACACTTTCAAAGTTTCAAAGTCGTCTCTAGTGACACTGTACACTGGTTGAATGTTGAATAGCTTCTCCAAGTTGTGCATACGAGCCAGTGTTAGGTCTATAGCCGTGCTCCAGGCATGCAGGCTGTGGCATTGCCCGCACCTCAGGATGTATAGTGGTACCAGAGGCTACAGTGTGGTTATGAAGCCATAGACAGCTTTTAGTTAAGGAGCAGGATGGGTCTCTGCATACCCTACCCAGAAAGGTCACAGGTGTGGCTCTGTAGCTAGCTATGTTGCAGAATAATACTGACTGAATTAATGGCACAATTCCTGAACAAAAGAGTTCCAAGCTATGCACTATGCAGCACTAAGTGTTGAATAACGTCACACAAGTGGTGTGCATGAGCCAGTGTTAAGTCCCAAGTGGTAATTCAGACATCCCAAAAGCTGCTCTCGCTGTGTCATGTGTGTCATGAGACTGTGTCGCAGTACGTATATATGCCCACCCACTGTTGTTTGTACTGCATGGGTAGTACATATGTACAGTATGTATTGTTGTACTGTGAGGAATGTGTTTGTATGTGTTCTCTACTGTATCATTATGTACTGTTTGTGTGCTGTGTGTATTGTACATAACTGTACTGTATGTACGAATGCTTGTGTGTGATGTGTCTGCGTGTCGTTCCCTGTGAGGTGTGCGTGACATTCATACATTGTCACTGACATGCAATATGAAGACAAGGTTGGGGACACATGCTACAGAAGGAAGCTACTAGCAATAAACCATTAGCTTTGGTAACAGAAGTCGGGTGTTTACCATCAGTTGGTGCTTCAAAGGGGGCTGTGGATAGAGCATGGCCATATTAAGGAGGGACAGATTGATTCATGCTGGCAGTGACCAGGTTCATTTGTTACAGATTTTTTTTGCAGATCTGGACGTTGTGGGCTCTGTTCTGGTTGTCTACTGTTTCCATTTCCTCCTCGTCCTATGCCACCTGTACTTCAACACCTCATGTTCATTAGCAGCACCACAGACCAATTCCATTAACTTGCAATTATTATCTCTATGTTCTGTCATCCTTGTCACCACCAGAGGCATGTGCTGGTTAGTCAAGCATGTAAGGTAGATTCCTGTCAGTTCTGTTCTTCTCACATGGCCTTGTGAAGTGGTGAAGTTATTTTCTCTGGCACGTGGAGCCCTCCTATCGAGGCTGTCAGGAGATGCCTCTCCACCTCTTGGGGACTTCGGAATGTCCACACACGATACCATCATCATCCATGTCTCTGATACAAACAGCTTCCAAGCATGCCTTTCCACCTTGCATCACTGCTGCTGGTGCTGGTGCCCTCTGATGAAACAGGTGCATTCATGCATGTCATTGTGCTGTGCTGGGCTGAATGGGGAGGCTTCTGGAGAATACATGGGTGCTCCTGGGTCGGTGTTCACAGTTAGATGTTTCTGAGAGTTCCATGCTGTTGACATGGACTGTGGAATGTGTAGATAGGTTTTGTGGGGCCTCTGTGTGGGTGAGGAGGTGGCAAGACTGTGGGAGCTGGCTATGACACACACTGGGGAGGATGCTACTGTGCATGTGTCAGGAGAGACAGTCCTGAGTGGGTGCATGACCTCAGGGTTATGTACCACCTTTGCTATTTCATCTGAGCAGTCACTGGAGGAGGAATGTCAGTGTTGTCAGTTTCTTGTCTCTTTCTGGACCATCACAGGACATCCTCTCAGCCATGGTGTACTAATGTGTTTGGTATAATTCATTATTAACTCGTGATAACAAACTGGTTCATTGGTGTCACTCACTACACCACTGGTTGATGGGTGTCACTCACTACACCACTGGTTGATGGGTGTCACTCCATACAGCGCTGGTTGATGGGTGTCACTCAATACAGCACTGGTTGATGAGTTGTCACTCAATACAGCACTGGTTGATGAGTGTCACTCAATACAGCACTGGTTGATGGGTGTCACTCACTACAGCACTGGTTGATGGGTGTCACTCCATACAGCACTGGTTGATGGGTGTCACTCAATACAGCACTGGTTGATGGGTGTCACTCAATACAGCACTGGTTGATGGGTACGGTAATTATTTAACAATACTACTCATTTTGATGCTGTTCACGAGTAAAAAGCAGTAAACAACACTAAATCGGATGATCAGCAACTGCCTTTATCGGCGGCGACTGATTCACAGCTCAAGGCAGCTGTACTGCACTGTACTGTATTCAAAGGTGCGTAAATGTCTAATTTCCGAATGAAGTGTCTAGTGACTCTGGCACAACTACTAATATGTGTTTGCTCCCATTTGAGCACTGGCAGTGAGTGTTGGTGTTTGAGAAACAATTACTTACTTACTTGGCTATTCATCTCAACACCATCGAGTGTGCGTGTGTGTCCAAAGTGAACTGTCCCTTTTCCTCTTTACGCAGGTTTTGTTCCCTTTGGAAGCATCACAGTGAGTTGTGTGCTGTGTCAAGTGTGGGCTACGTGTTGCTGTCACTAAAGCATGCAGTGAATGATTTCATCTTCTCTACTCATCCAGTCCTTCCATCTGTTCATTTTTTCTTTTTTCCTCTTGCTCCATCCTCACTATTTGTACTCCCCCCCCCACCTCCCCCCTGCACCCCCCTCTACCTAATACCCCCATCCATCCCCTTCCCTCCCCTCCCCCTCCCCTCCTCTCTCTTGCTCCTCCACCTCCCCCTCCCCTCCCCTCCCCTCCCCTCCCCTCCCAATGCAGGTGATTGGCCTGCTCCTCCCGAACCAGTCCTTCCAGCAGATGATCTTCTGGCAGTGGATCAACCAGAGTCACAACGCGTGTGTCAACTACGCCAACAGGAACGCATCCAAAGTGAGCTGCCTCTCACCCAGTGATGGCTAGCTGCACTGAAAATGTCAATCTACTGACTGTGTTACATACAGAAGTAGGCAAAGTGATGTCCTTGCTCTTCGTGCTTGTTTCTGGTCACTTGGGTACTCAAGACCTCTCATGCACTTTGACCTGTCTGTTGTCTACAGTATGTAGTGCCGTTGGTGATTGTTGTGATTATTCACAAGAACATACTGTTAACCAAAAACTGCTAGCAAATTTTTGGGTTGGTACTGCTGGTTCAAGGTGCATGGGTAACACTACTGGGCATCACAGGTTAGAGCCACTATTGTGAGGCAGATTCAGCTGTGGCTCACCCACTCTGCTGTGTCTGTGTGTACAGTACAGCTCTACCGACATGTTTGCTGTTTGTGAGCTCTAGTGCATGCCCCGTCAACCCATGTCAGCTGCACTGGACGACTTGTTGCCCCACCTGCTCATGTTGTTTGAGTGGCAACTCTTTGCATACACATTGACCCATGAGCTGCTGTCATATCACCACGTGATGTGGTACCAGCTCATGGGGCATTGCTGCTTCTTGGGTGATGTGGTAATGTCTCACGTTCTTCACCCCTCCCCTCATGTTTTGTAGCCGACGCCCACCTCTCGCTTCATTGCTGGCTACATTGGAGCCATCACCTCCTCAGTAGGCATAGCAGTGAGTGACATGGGATACTGATCACATGACCATCACATGATCATCACATGACCATCACATGACTCTCCTGTGTCACAATGTATCATGAAATATAGCCACAGGCTCATGGCTATTTCTTGTCATCTTGTCACCACAAACATTCAGTGACAGTCATGTGACACCCAAGCCCCTCCCACTCCTCAGGTTGGCCTCAGTGTGGTCCTGAGACGAGCCAGTGCCCTGCCTCCTGCCACACGGGCACTCATTGAGAGGTTTGTCCCCTATCCAGCAGTCGGTGAGTGCATGACGAGTATACATTTGACAGACACACAATTTGACATGCAGACACCAATGTGCTAGTTACCTTCCTGGGCCAGCCAGGAGAGTGCAACACATGTAGTGCATGCAGCTCTGCATGGTCTGTGGCCCTCTTTTCCTCTTGCATTTTGTGTCACATAGCGATGCTTAAGTAGCTCACCTTCCATCAGCCCACTACAGCTTGAGACCTCAGTAGATAGAACTGCAGTAGAAAGTAGATGGAACTTACGTACGTATGTACTGTATGTCTACAGTTGGTAGTACATTATAATTTTGTATATTGTGGCCTCCAATAGACACAACGATGCCACACACATCCAGCCAATTCCATATCAACACCCCTCCAAGGCATTGCTTTCCACTTTGCCAAGAGTAGCAATATTGACTGACATTAGTATTGACTTGTCACATAAGAATGACTAATTTGCTTAGATAGACACACACTGTTTGGTGGTTCATTGTATATATGTGTGTGAGCAGTAAGTATTGTAGCAGCACTGACAATAGCCCTGCTTGCTTCTCTCTCCTCATTCTCTTGTCCCTCAGCCACTGGTAGTGTGTGCAATGTGGTGCTGATGAGGAACAGTGAACTGAAGACTGGCATTGAAGTCTTTGATGACAAGGGAGAGGTGGTTGGAACGTCCAAAGTGGCAGCAAAGAAGGTGACCCAAGATGTGCTTATGTACATGTGTAGCAATTCACTTTACAGTTATGGTGACGTGTGGAATAGGAAACCATACCGCACTTTTGCACTACATAACAATCATTTCCCATGCTGGCGAACTGGGGGCAGCCACTACCGTGGACATGGTCTAGTGTCATATGAATGTGGACTATGTTGTGTACAATATACATACGTATTCCCATCAATTGATTTGGGAGCGATTGCAGGATTTAGTGAAAATGTACGTATGCACACTTTTGTGTAGTCCACACCACTGCTCCTTCATTTTGTCGTCGCTATCCCTAGTTCAAATTACCCTTTCCCATTCTCAATTCTGTCCCCTCCTAGGCCATTGTTCAGACTGCTTGGACCAGGTTCTTCCTCCCTGCCCCAATCCTTGTCATCCCTCCCATCATCATGACTCAGCTGGAGAAGTGAGAGCTGTGTAGTAGAAAATGCTTGCACTTTGAACACAGCTCCGCTTGAGATGAGCTGTCATATGTGCATGGAGTACTGCTGACATGCCACTACTGTACACATGTACACACTTGCACCTTTCTTTGCGCCCACCCCCACCACGTGTAGGACCAAGTTCCTGCGGTCCAACCCTCGCCTTGTCCTTCCTGTACAAGCGGTAGTGGCCACCCTCTGCTTTGGACTGGCTCTCCCAGTGGCCATCAGCATCTTCCCACAGAAGTCACAGGTGAGAGAGCAAGGAGGATAGGGTTCGTACATACGTACGTATGTATATGCATGAATGTACAATGATGTGTGGAGTGACTGTTATTTGTATGTGTGTAGTGTGGAGACTAGTAGGTCCTTTGTACTGCATGACTATTCAAGTTTTCATATAGATTGACCCTATCCATAGAGGGCATCCTGTGTATTGTACAACACAGTACATTATCTGGATCAATTGTCAGTATACGTATTATATTTGCTAATGTATGTATTGTTTGTGATTGCAGATGTATGTCCTATAGAGTGTTGCGCACAGCTTATTGTGGTTTTACTAATGCAGGTCCCAACTAGTGCACTGGAGCCGGAGGTTGCCAAGATGACTTCGGAGTCACATCTCTACTATAACAAAGGACTGTAACGTGGACTGTTCATTGTCACTGGTCATGATCAAATATTGCAATGATTATATAATTAAACAGTATTATATAAATTATATATTTTTTGGCTTTGATGATATCATTAATGTTCTAAAAAATTGAATAGTAACTAATTAATATTTTATCAATATAATATTCAAATGTATACGTAGCCTTGGCTAAATGTGTTGCAATAGTAATAATATATAAGTAAAAGGGAGGTATGTATATATATATACACCCTAAAAAGAAAACCAAGTTATATATAAGGTGCCTTCCATGGATATGGATCCCATTACTGTGGCTGCATTCCCTTGTACAGTGTTGCTGCAGGTATATACGTAGCTAAAAGATTTGGCTACTCCAGTTGATCATGCACCTTTTTGATTGAGGTGGCAGCCTATATAGTTCTCTCAGGAAGGAGAGAGTTTCTGGCCCAAAGGGCCTGCTGTTTCAACCTCACAGGTGTGAAGGGCCGGGGTGGCATTGATCGAGGTCAGAGTACTTCTCATGCTTGCTTCGCTCAGCCAGAGCAGCCACTGCACCTGCCTAGCTCACTTGGTGCACCCAAGTGTTTCAATTTTGTGCACGTCAGAGTATGGGCTATAATTATATAATAGTTTCCCCAACGCATGTGTCTGCCTCATGACCATGCCTTTATTATATATCATGCATGCATGCTCAGGGACCTTATCATCTTTCACTAAATTAGCTAATTCGCTCTTTTTACAAATGTCTTGATAAGACATTAATCGTATATATGTTGTGCAGCCCCAGGTCCAATGACCATTAATATTTGATCTATAGATTATAATTAGCAAATCATTGCATTCAATACATGAAAAGGCAATTATAATTATCAATCCTCCAGGTCTGCTGTGCCTGCTGAATCATGAGGATAACTTCATTATAACTTGTAGCAATTTCTGCTCTGATCATGCTTACAATGTTCTCTTGCCTTGACTTGCCAGTCAGTGCAGCTTTATAACGCTTCTTGAGTTCATCATAAGACTTCTCCACTCTCAGCTCATCGATCATCCACAACTTGGCCGCGGAGTTTCTTGCTGTGAAAAGTGGCCTCAGCAGAATGTTTTTTCAAAATCCTTACCAAGAACAGCTAAGATGGAGTCAAACATACTTTCAAATATTATAATATCTATCTATCTATCTATCTATATATATATACCTATAGAGTGCCTACGTATATTGAGCATTAGTTTTTATGAATGCATTTTTATAAACATAGCTAAGGCTAGCTCACTTTAGAGAGTGGGAGGCTTTCCATAATAACCTTTATAATTAGCTGTCTTTGCTTTACGAGCACCTCCTTGGTGTGCAGTAGACTTCTTCTCTCCATACATGCAAGCTGCTGTAGCGCGCATGCGCAAGTAAAAATAATGAGTTGGAGCACGTGGTGAAAGTTACACTTGCCATGTCCATGTTGCAGAACATTTTGTCAAAGGATTCGACCTCGGCCTCTTGACCACCATCAGCCTGATCAGTGTAAAGAGCTGAATTGTTGAATTTCAGACTTTTGCAGCAGTCAATTGTACTGTATGCATCTCTTTATTGCTGACTATAGTGATTATTATTTTGGCTTCACAATTAGACAGTATTTGGCTTTGATACTGCTGTTCAATTGAGTTGCTCACCTGTACATGTGGTTCCAGTGCATTGCATGTCTGGAGGCGATTGTTATTCTTGTGATCGAGGACATCACATCAATCCCAACTTGATCCACAGCTTCTATGACGGGTGGTGTCCTCAAATCAGCAGTGATAATCATTAGTATGTTATTATACCACAATGTCTTTACTAAAGACAGCTAAGAGACAGTCAAGAACTTCTCTGTGTACAGTTGTCAGTCGTGCTAAGGCTGCCGGTGTGACAAATTCAATGTCATGAATGTGATCAGCTATGTGCCTCTGCCAGATTAAGTACGCTTATAATAAATATGTTTATGGGTAATTGTAGTAATGTAGAACAAATTGATACCATTACGTCATTGGGCAGTATATGCGAAAGTAGATAATCGTAAAGAACAACACGGTACGGTGCATAAGAAAACATTACATAATACCGTTTGCTGTTTATTGCTTCTTGGCGGTTTCCCTCGGTTATTCGTGAATTTTTGGTTAACGCACAGCAGTTATCCGTTAAACGGTAACTAGTCTCGGTTCACATGTAAATGTAGCGACACATGTTAACTTTAACCTTTTGTTTTTTCACATGCTATCTACATTGAACTGTAAGTAACGATCGGTGAAAATGCTTTTCTGGAGATATGGACAAGGCCACTGTGTGGTATGGCAACAATAACTCATGCTACAATGGGGAGGCATTCTTGGATTCTGTCTCAAAGCTTCACAGGGAGGAGATCTGTAACGCGACTTGGAGCCTGCAGATCAGCGAGTTGGTAGGATTAAGTCAAAGTTGCGACAATGGAAGGCCGTTGTTGTGAATTGCGACCAGAGGCCAGCCCAAATGAGAAGAGGAAAATCTAGACATCAAATGCGAACGAAAGTGAGCAAAGTGCATTTGCACGATCCGTTGTTTGTGGTATGCTGATAACACCATTCTGTCTCTCCTTTCGCCAGCACTGAAAACTGAGCTGCACGTAATTACGTAGCCCTTAACTACATTATCCGCTAAAGATTAACTGTCATTCAACGGTTATTCTTTAAGCGGTTCACCGTTCGTTAACCTATAAACGGCAATAACCGTAACGGTTTTGGGTATATAGCATAACGTTGTACTGTACTGTATATGCTGAGCTATCACTGGTAATACAATCGTCCCAAACTAGTGCTGCACGTACTAGAACAGTGCTGAGCAAGACGATTGGCTGCCTATGTATCCACCATCAGAGCAAACACTTGTGGTTTCAAAAAGGCAGACAGGGAAGCTACATACAGTTTGCAGACTGATATTAATCCCATTTTCCATCTTTTGTTTAGAATGACTGGGAAGGCGATCACTAGTTCCCTATCAATAGGATGGGGTGACTATCCCCAGGCTGCTCAGCACTGTTCTAGTGCAGCAGTCTGGTTTGGCATAATATTACCTGCGATTAGCTCAGCAAGTATCGCCTCACCATGTGATATGGTCCAACTATCTAACATAAAACAATAGCAGCAATATCCCGTTAACAGCAATCATACAGAGAGATTGTACCATATCACCCAATAGGGTGGCACTTGTTAGACCAATCACTGGTAATATATATGGGTGAGCAGGGCAGTGACAATCCTGAGGTGGAAGGTGAAATTACTCGAGAAGAGGTGGTGTGGGTGTTTAGTTAGGCAAAGAAGAAAAGTCGTCTAGTAGAGATGTTTTTTCTGTTGAGATGATGGAAGTGGAGATTTTAACGGATGCGTGGGTGCATTTGTTTAATACGTGCTGGAAGTCTGGAGTTGTCCCCTCCTTTTGGAAACGTTTCATCATTGTGTCAATTCTCAAGGGGAGAGTGAAGGGGAGCCTGTGACATGTGTATGGCCTTGAACAACCGGCTGGCTGGCTTTTTAGAAGCTAAAGAGATATTGGCTGATGAGCAAGGTGGCTTTTGTAGGAGCAGAGGTTGCAGAGACCAAATTTTACCTATTTTAAACAGTATCAGAGTTGAAGCGCAGAGACTGTGGGGTTTGTGTGGTGGAATGCTGGTGTCCAGTCTGCTGTTTACAGATGACATAGTCTTGCTGGCTGAGAGTGCAGAGGATATGAGGAGGAGCCTGCAGTGTGTGAGGAATGGTCTGTGGAGATAAATGGCGGCAAGAGTGCTATGATGCGCATGAGAAAGAGAAGAGTGGACAGATGTGCAGTGACCTTCAAGATTGGTATGGATGAAATCCCCTAGGATTCCTTCTATAAGTATTTAGGGTGTGTGATTGATGAGTTCCTAAACCGTGCTAGGATGGTGGAGCTTTGGGCATGGTTGCGGAGGTGCCGTGAGTCAGTTGGAGAGGTGAATAGCAGATCCTTTCTACAACTGTTGCAGTCTTTGGTGGAATCAGTGTTATTGTATGGATTTGAGGTTTGGGGCTGCCACCACGGGCTAGAGGAATTGAGCCAGATCCAGCTACGGGCTTTGTGCATCTTTTTGGTGCGGGACTACATCACTCTAAGACATCATTGCTGATGGAAGCAAATGCTGTGCTGGGTGCACGGCTAGCAAGGGTTATGTGGTAATGGTAAGTAATTGGCTGTAATTAATTACACTTTTCTCAGTAATTGCAATTTAATTGGAATTGACAATTTTTGCTGAAGTAATTGTAATGGTAGTTGATTACATTCATGTAATATATACATAATTACACAATTACATACAATTACATTACTCATCCATTGTCTACCAAATGCATACTACTGTGAGAGTCCCAAAGACTTTTGGAGGGTAAGATCAGACAGTACTCTAAACCAAAATGCAGCACATCTAACCAGTGTTGTGGTAATTACAGCTTACAGATAATTACAATTGCCATTTCTTAGCTACTTTATGAACCAATTACCATTACCATTACTCTAATAAGTATTACAAGTAACTAATTCCCATTACAACTACTTGAAAGCCATTACAATTACGATTACAATTGCATTAAGGTTACATAAACTGGGAATTCATCTTCAAAAATAGCAGTGTTTCAAAGTTCTTTGGAATCATGCAACATCATAGTGGACTTAAAGTCTTGCCTGCCTGACTAATACCATGCTCAACTGGTGCAGATGTAGCTGGTACAGAGAATACCTGACGAGCTAAGCTTGCAAGGGTAGGGTAATCAGTAAACCTATTGTATGAGGGGAGGATTTTGAGAGTGGCTGTCATGGAAGCTATGAAGTATGGAGGGATCATGAGACTGCAGGAGTGTCTCAAGCTATTTGGTAGGTGTGGTGTTGGAGCCAAGGAGATACGGGGCCTATCCGGTGTAGAAATCAAAGTTATGTTAGAGACTTGTGCAAAGAGGTTGATTGAGGATGAATGGACTAGTGAGCTTAATGCCAAACCTAAGTTGGCAAGTTTGCGGCTATTAAAAGAAAAGGATATGGAATTACGATGCTTGGATGTAGCCAGTAAGACTCAGAGATGGAGGATGATGATGTTGAGAGGTGGGACAGCCCCCCTTATGATTGAGAGTGGACGATGGTGAGGGCGCCGAGGGAGGAAAGGAGGTGTTAGGAGCGTCAATCAGGAAAGATTGAGGATGTGCCCCATTGGTTGTTGGAGTGTGATGCGTGGTGCATAGAACGACAACCTCTCCTGCAGTGCATGAGGAAAATAATCAATAATTATGAGAGTCTTGGGGATGATGACAAGCTAATGTGCATACCGTATGTCGCGAAATGTTCGCGATCAATAATTTTCACAAAATTAGCGAATGGAGCACATTTGCGAATGTTATATTATTGCGAACTTATGTTCACACATACACGGCATATTAGATATTAGAGTACGCACTATTTAAACTACCGGTG
This sequence comes from Aplysina aerophoba, assembly GCA_949841015.1. Taxonomy (NCBI): domain Eukaryota; kingdom Metazoa; phylum Porifera; class Demospongiae; order Verongiida; family Aplysinidae; genus Aplysina; species Aplysina aerophoba. The sequence continues at coordinate 5,749,981 of OX465040.1, forward strand.
ATGTCATAATAAGATGGCGGACGCCGTTCGCAGTTGCAATCGCCATTCCCCAGCTAAAATGTACTAGCAATGAATGTGGCAGCATACAAAAATAGCAGTTGCGCACATACGTAGCCAGGCGGTATGTCAATGCGATTACTATTTAAAGCTAGCTGGGCCCGTACCTTCTTTAAAGAAACGCGCTGCTCCTGTAAGATGTTTGCTAAATACTGCCAGGTATCCGCTAAAGACATGCGCTATAGACACATGATGGTGTATAATACTGAGAAGGATTCATCGACCATCAAAGATCCGACAAGCCACACAAACACAGAAGCCACGTTATAGTGTTACACAATGTATCAGAGCCGCCTTCGCGAATGTTTCCGCCCCCCCCCTTTTGGCAGCGATTCGCAAAATTATTCAGTCGTGAAAATTTTGCGACATACGGTATTGGACAAGGAATGCCAGCACACGTCAGTATTGAAAGCTATTATGAAGATGTGGACTGTGCTCGATTCTAGTAGCTAATGCCTCCTTTCAAGTACCTGGCAGGACGGATTGTTGCTGAACTGACTAATTGACAGTACTGATTCTCATTTATAAATACGAAGTGTTTTCCCCTAATGGGACAAGGCTAATTTTGACCTTAATCACAAAATTTAAACTGATAAATGTTCGATTTTGAACTGTATCACCCTCATTAGAGGGGAACAGAACAGACTGTTCATGCACTAATAGTATTACAGATACACAATTACATATATACAATGTGGTACAACAAATTTGCTCAAAGATAACAGAATACAAATCCTGCATAAACTTTAGCACATAAACCCATGCACAATATACACATCCTATGAGTGTAAGCAACACACATAATGAGTACACTTATTGCATAAGAGCTGCAATTCTTGTGTGAATGAAATACAGGAAATTATAATTATTAATGCATGTGTGGGTTCTTGAGACAAACGCATGTAAACAGACATTAATTTATGTGTACTGTTTAAGAAACATTCCAAGCAGTTGAAAGCTTCAGTATGGCTGTGTCAACCCAAGACTTAGCAAGTTTTTTCCCGCTTTCAGCTTCAACATATTGTTGTGCCATTTTCAATATTGCATCCTCAAAGATCCTGTCATCTTTCACAGTGGATAAAAGTTGAGCTTGTCGTCGAACATCTTTGAGAACCTTCACTCGTCCAATGAAACCTTGCCTACCCTGCTGTTCTTCAGACTGAATTAGCCGGTCAATGTATGCCACCTGACTAAGGGGGTTTGGGCGAAGAGCAATTTCGTCTAGACGCTTTAGGATCTGCTGTTCTTTATGAATCATGACAGAAACATCTGTGTATCTTGTTACAAACTCACTTCTGATCATGTCTACAACATTCTCTTTTGTTGTTTTACCATTGAGTGCTTCCATGTATCTCTGCTTTATTTCATTGTATGTTTTTTTCACAGGCCGGTCCTCAACAACAAAATAGTGATCATTCTTATGATGATCCCTCCAGAAACATTTTCCTGGACATACAGTGCAGTTTTCGGTTTCCTTCATGGCAACGCAGTATCGCATGTTGTCATCATCAGGTATTCTACAGTCTAGATGACATGTAAAATTGCACTTCGAACAGTTGGTAACATAATGACCTGTGCCAGCAATGTTAACTGTACGTGTGTGGGGCTCATTCACTGTGAAAGTAAAATCCTTGTTTGCTTTGATGTCAGCTTCATGCTGTTCAATGATTCGTTCTTCCTCCAGTGAGTTGATTTGACTCAAAAGTGCCTGTATTTGCTGCGGGAGGCTTTGCATGATGGTTTCTAGTTCTTCTCGTTCCTCCAGCACCTTCTTGGTGAGTACTAGACTCCTGGCCTCCATTTGTGCAAGCTGTGTGAAGAAGCTCTTAAACCTTGCCATACCCATTTCCCAGAACATTTTGTCAAAGCTTCGGTCTTCACCTTCGCCGTCAGTGCTAGCCTCATCTGCGAAAATTGCAGAGTTGTTGAATTTAAAGAATTTGCAATATTCTATTTTAGCAGCTTTAACTGCATCCAGGGCAGGTGGTTTCTTGCCATCAGCAAATGTGGTCATCAGCAGAATATTGCTTTCAATGTCTTTCCCAAAAATGGCTAGAATGGAGTCAAACATATACCTCTGTGTGGGTGTCAGCCGAGCCAATGAAGCCTGTGCAACAAATCCAATGCCATGGATGTGAGCAATTCCATTTCCCCCTGGAATAGAGAAGAAATGTTTAATTTGGGCCACAAGGCGCTTGTCACGTTCTAGTCCTGTAGTATCTCCAAAGCCAGGTGTATCCACAATGGTCAGAGTATGTGGGAATGGGGAATCTTTTTGCTTGTGAATGGTGTAGGCTGTTATGTATTGGGTCTTGCTGTGTGCCTGACTGCCACTCCCTTCATCTGTGATGAGCTTGAAGCGAAAGTCATCATCCCACTGAACACCAAATAGGTAGTTGGCAACACCATTGACCAATGTTGTTTTCCCAGCACCAGTTGCACCAACCACCAAGACAATGTACTCTTGTGTATCTCTACATGGCTTACCATACTTGTATTTGGCCACTCCTTTAGTTTTGTCATGCATCACCAGCTCCAGAGGCACACGATAAACTTTTTGCTGACCCTTTTGTATGCATTTAGATGCAGCCTTCACCTTTAAAGCTAGCTGCCTTAGAGGTGGCAAAGAAACTTCTGGAGATGCCTGCACTGCACAGGGAGGTGGTAGTCTTTGATCAATATGTGATTCAAGCGATTGTGTTGGTTTGTCTGTAGCGGAAGTTGAAGGTGGATTTACATTTTTTCCATCTGCTGTTACCTAACAATAAAAGGGAAAAGTGACATATTATGGTAATTGGTAATGGCTAAAATTATGGTAATTTATGAACTAACAACACATCATCTGCAATATGTAATACTAGCAAAGAAGCCCGCCTTTGGTGCTTCCACAACGGTATTTTCCAGGATTGTATATAGCTAAGGCAAAAACAAGTTAGGGCTGCTGAGGAATTTGCTCATAAGTATATACACTAGAATATTAAAATGTTCCATTAAAACTTTTTAAGGATTTAGGAATGTCCGAAAAAGCATAGGAACAAGCGTTGGCTAATCAGTACTTTGACATATCACATTTTTTGAGCAGAAGTCCTAAATCCCCTGGAGTGCACTCATGACCACTCTGGGATTTAGAAATGCTGATCCTCAAAGAAATGTGATATGTCATGTACGATAGTCGGTTCACGTTCACTGACTCTGACCAAGACTGATATTATTACTTTAAACACATGCATTTAACAGGCACAAGACAATGAACATTGTTACTGCATGACAATAAGCTTTGTTACAGAAATAGTAATAGGACACAACCAAACTAGTCTAGCCTAATCTAAGAACACAAGTTCTAGGGCTGTCAAGTATGTGACTGCCCAATGTCAATGTGTGGCTACCACTGTCTGCATTGTCATTCTAATTCTTCTTTCACCTCACCCCTACATCTTCCCATCCTCACTCAGCTTTACCCCCAGATACACAGTCTCTTAAACACTCTTCACGTTATCTCCATCAAGCTCTATGTTACACTCTGTTGGAACCCTACTGAAGACCATTGTGTTTGACTTGCTCCAATTAACTTTCAATTTGTGCCTTTCATTGCCTCATGCAGCTTCTCAACATTCCACTTTAATTCCTCTTCACTCTCTGCCAGTAACACAGTGTCGTCTGCAAACATAGTTACCTGTATCTGGCAGTTTTTCAAGCCAGCTCTCCCTCTAAACAAGGGAAGAGCCTCCTTCATCACCCTGTCCAGGTATATGTTAAACAGCCAAGGTGACATGGGACACCCCTGCCTTACTCCCCTTTGTACTTCAAACCAGTCTGTCATTTCCTGTCCAACCTTCGCTGTAGCTTCACTATCCGGAGTTTCATGGAGTGACTATTTGGCTGGTGCTTAGCATTTATACGCTATATTATGTGTATATTGATATAATTATAGATCACTTTCAAGATTGCACAATCATTTTGTACGGATTACTCACCAGACAACAGCATACCAAGTGTACGAAGTGTGTGGATACCTGAGATGCTTGTCAGTTGTTGTGCCGAAATTTGCACGAATTTTTTTAGCAAGGTTTCTGGTGTGGGATTCTTTCAGTTTCCCGTTGATCCAAGGAAGAAAGAGCTGTGGATTTGGGCCACCTCTCGGGTAGACGCTTCAGTAGGAAGTGGAGCCGTCGGTTCACGATTGTATCTGCAGGATTCATTTTTTAGTGGACGACCATCAAAGGATGACAGCGCCATAGTTTACGTGCCCACTATCTTCAGAGATGCGAAGAAGAGAGGGAACACTTGCAAGAGGGACCCAGCAAGAGAGGAGAGGGATGAAGAGGTCACGGAACAAGGCAACTGACAACGATAAGCATCTTGATGGACCTTTCACGGCACACTGAATCTATTATTGAAGCAAAAGCTTTTGCTGACTGTGGAATTCAGGTTAGAGGGGTGTCTTCGGGACGAAGTAGCTACACTGGAAGGCACAGTTTTTTATCTATAGAGGGGGTTGCAGGACAGGGAAAATGCAAACTCGAAGTTACAGCTCACACAGGGCAATGATAAGAAGACAAAGTTTTATATCGATTTGCCATCCTTTGCTGTTTTCATAGCACCTTTTACTTTCCTAAAACCAAAGACAGAATGCTTGTGCATGTGGATGGAAAAGAGTGATGCTAATCTAGTATGAGATGATTGTAATAGAGGTTGGTAGAGTAAGCTAGACTTGGAGGAGGAAATGTTAGCTTTATTTATGCGATTACGTTTAGGCTTACTGCTTGAAGATATCGCTAACAGGTTTGAGATTGGATTAAGTACTGCATCAAAATAGTTTATAACTCGCATGGCTGTTGAATTGAAGTTTCTCTTTCCATGGCCTGCAAAAGGTCTCATTTTGCAGTAGACACCTTCACAGTTCAGAAATATCCAAACACAAGAGTGATGATAATCGATTGCACTGAGCTTTTCATTCAACGACCAGAGCCAAGTGCTTATGTTTTCCAACTACAAACACCATAATACAACTAAGGTCCTGGTGGGGATTAGCCCTGGAGGGGTGTTTACATTTGTGTCTAAACTTTGGGGAGGACGTGTTTCTGACCAAGAGATTACACAAAAATGTGGTATACTATAGCTGCTTGAACCTGGTGATAATGTTATGGCTGATAAGGGCTTTGACATTAAGGATGTGCTTGCTCCACTGGAGTACATTTAAACATCGCACCCTTTCTATCAAAGAAGCAGCAACTATCATCTAAACAATTGCAAGTAATGGAGACCCGCAGAATTGCTGAATTGCGTATACATGTGGAACGTGCAAGCTGTATTGTTATCTAAACTCAGTTGCTGGTGCCGTTTCCAGTCTGTGCTCTGCGTTCTTGTGTTTACCATGCTGAGGGATTGTTCTAACAAATTCAAGACAAATGGAACGCTTCAAGCAGTCTAGGAAGAAGATCCTTCTTAAATTGCACAGAGATCCTCCTACACCTGCGGTGATGAGCCCTCCCAGATTGGACACCAGGCGGCAGAAGCAAGCACTATCACCCCATGACCTGGATTATACCCAAGTTTGGGCATTTACATGGGCACATTTTGACCCGGTTTCTCGACCCGCTTACGTCATAACCGTATCGTAAGTGTGAAGAAATGGCGGAAAAAGGATGAACGTGGACTGAACGCAAGATGAGGCTGCTTTTGCTGATATGGAGCAAGGATAGGATCCAGCGTCAACTGCAGGGGGCAGTGAGGAACAATGCCGTATATCAGATGATTGCCGACGAGCTGGCAAGGCACGGCTTTCAGTGCACACTCATGCAATGTCGACAGAAAAAAGCTCTCAAGAAAAGGTATACCAGTCCATAGCTGACCGAATGAGACAAAGTGGCGCCAGTCGAGAACCAGACGAAGAGTTGGACTTGCCAGTGGATTTTCCGCACTTCGAAGTCATGGACACAATTTGGGTGGCAGGGCAGCTGTGACCCCCATGCACCTACTGGATTCTGCTGCTAGCACTAGCTCAGCCACCGTGGAGGCAGAAAGTGACAATGAGGCGACCACTAAGGTTGCGAACCAGCCCATAAACTCTTCCCTGTAGTCAACAGTCAGTCTACAACCCATGGTCCTGTGGTCAGCAGCTGTCCATCAACCCTTGGTCCTGCAGTCAGCAGCTGTCCCTCAAACCTTGGTCCTGTAGTCAGCAGCTGTCCCTCAACCCTTGGTCCTGCAGTCAACAGCTGTCCCTCAACCCTTGGTCCTGCAGTCAACAGCTGTCCCTCAACCCTTGGTCCTGCAGTCAACAGCTGTCCCTCAACAGCTGCCCCTGCAGTCAGTAGATGTCTCTCAACACCAGGCTCTTCCACTAGTAATGTCTCTCAAGGCCCAGCATGCCGGATGACGACTTTCCAATTGCAAAGAAAGGAAGAATGAGGTCACAAGTGTGCAGCGTGTAAAAAAGGCAGCTACTTCACTAGTAAAGGATGTGCTAGAACAAGAAAGGTGAAAGAACAAGAAAGAAGAGAGGAATCAGAGAAAGAGTTAGCTGCAAAGGAGGAAGAAAGGGGGAAACGTGCTGATGGGAGGGAACAAAAACTTTATGAAGTCAATGGCTACAATGATGTCTGTCATGTCACAGTTTCTTGGCAGCACTATACATGATGTTCGGTTTTCCTCCTGCCTACATAGATTGATTGATTGATATGAGTCTTCCTAGCCACTCAGGTCTATATCGTAAGAGGGTGATGATAAAGATAGTTAACACTACTATTGTATACATGCATTGTTTTTATCATATTCACGTCACATGCTGCATTTACTATACTTTCAGTCAGTATTATCACTTTTATTGAATTTTAAACTGATTCCATAATTATAACAGTATACATGTGAAGTTAATCAAAGAATCTAAAATTAAAAGTCAGCGAGTATCAATGTAATCACATAAAGCATTTCGAATGTTAATAGCTGTAGTGCTGCTGGGGGTTGCACTTGCTGGTGATGACGTCAATCTGCAGGAAGCCTGAACTTCATCTCATCATCAAGCCACTGTGCATCGAAACTGTCCTTATGCATGTCACACATTTTGTGCAAAATGCAGCAAGCAGTGACTAAATGTAGTCTTATGGTCAATACATACATCGTTGCACTTTAGCGGTGACTGCCACCTCCCCTTCAGCCAACCAAATGTGCACTCTACAACAACACGAGCTCTGCTCAGTCTGGTATTGAAAGTTCTTGCCTTTGTGCTCAGTCCAGTCTCAGGGTAAGGTTTGCACAACCACGGAAGTAGGGATATGCTGGCTCACCTAAAATTACTACTGGAACTGGTACACCAGCCAGAATTTGCACAGATTGGGGTATACAAGTGTTCCTGCCTCTCCTTTATTAAACACCTCTGAGTTTGACAATATTCTTCCATCATGTACACTTTCTGGCCATCCCAAATTATCATTCATGAAGCGATTCTCACTGTCCACCAATGCCTGCAACATGATAGAATGAAATCCCTTTCTGTTGAAATAGTTTGTGGGACAATCATGAGGGGGGACTATTGGGATGTGTGAGCCGTCCACTACCCCAAAACATCGAGAGGAACCCACTTCTCCTCAAAGCCTCTAACCACACCCATATCTGCATTTCCTTGTGGTATATTAATGTATTTCTCTAAAGAGATCCCACTATTGCTTTGCAGACTTTATGCACAATGTTGCAAGCAGTAGACATGCCAACACCAAACAGATGGGAAATGGTGCGATATTCTACGATTTTCTGGTGCCAAGCCTCCATAATGCAATGGCCACTCTTTTCTCTACCACAGCTGTCTACCAAATAGTGCTGTCTGGCTGCACTTTGGTCCGCAGTTCATTGCACAAATGTCAATAGGTTGCCCTGCTCACTCGAAAGTTTCTTTTCTACTCCAGGTCATCGAATGCTGAAATGACCTGCATGAATGCTTGGCTTCTATTCTGTATCCAAACAGATTGGCGGTGCACCAAACTCCTCAAGAGCAGGTCCGTAGCCTGGGGGTCACAGCCGTCCTCAAATCTGCCTCCTGACTTGCGCAAAAAGCTACAGTTCGTATCCTCATAGCTATGATCCTCCTCCTCCTCCTTCTTATATGCATTTGTCGTCGCTGTTTGAGCCATACCATATACAAGAGACCGAAACAGAGAAAAATGCAATCATCGCCGTAGCCGCCATTATTATCGCACGTAGCTTATCAGTTATTTGTAACACTTGGGGGAGGGAGGTTTGTCCAGCAGGGGGAGCCACGTGGTGTTGATATTCAGTCCAGTCCAGGTTCGAGGTCCGATGCTGTTGGTGAATGTGAAGGTCCTCTAACAGCGTCGGACCTCGAACCTGGACTGTGAACTGAACATCCATGCCACGTGGCTCCCCCTACTGGACAAACGTCCCTCCCCCAAGTGACTTCCCCTGACCCCTAACACCCCACTTCTACGTACCCCCTCCAAATTCATTCTTTGCAATTACTCAATTTACCCAACTATAATTAGATGCCTCAATTACATCGCCCTCATTACATAATTTCCCACCAATTTTGACACTCACTGATACATCCTCCCTTATTTAATGAGTCGCACTTTACCAGTTTTGTATTACAGCTGAAGAAGTTCCACGGACCCAAACGTTCTGTAACCCAATGAAGTTAATGCTGTGCTATAAGCTCAATACCTTGCCAGATCATTGCTACACAGCAATGAACCTATACAAGATCAGAGTGGTACTTGTTAGGCCAATCACTGGTGATATATATATTTCCTTGAAACAGACTGCTATACTTATTGTTATTACACTGATTAGTTATTTGTATATATACTTCACCCCGGTTGTGACATAATTAACCACAAGAATGCCAGTACCCGTGTGAATGTAACCGGTCGATTCGAGTCAAACCCTGGACTGAACCCAGATAGGGGTGTCCGTGTGAAAGATGGGATACTATAATTAAACAGTGCAGCAGTCTGGGGGCGGTCGATCCACCTTTGAAGAATACAAATCCTGCATAAACTTTAGCACGTAAACTCATGCACAGTATACACATCCTATGAGTGTAAGCAACACACATGACGTATGCACTTATTGCATAAGAGCTACAGTTCTTGCGTGAATGAAATACAGATAAACTATAATCATTAATGCATGTGTGGGTCCTTGAGACAAACTGCATGTAAACGGACATTTATTTTCAAACTTTACAGTTTGCCCGCATATCTATCCATCATGACATTTATAATTCCAAGTTATAATTATGTATAATTATTGTATATAAAATGCTACTTCTATTGTTTTCTATTAATGCAGTATATTAATATTATATGACTAGTGTAAATTAACATGCAGCATCCTGGTTCACTTGGTATGTATTTATGTGTACTGTTTAAGAATCCACAGCAGCTAGTTTATGTGTGGCTGAGTCAACCAGTCAAAGAAGTCAAACCAGTCAAATTTTTTCCCGCTCTCGACTTCAGCATATTCTTGTGCCATTTTCAATATTTCATCCTCAAAGATCTTGTCATCTTTCACATTGGATAAACGTTCAGCCTGTCATCGAAGATCCCTGAGAACCTTCACTCGTCCAAGGAAACCTTGTCTACCCTGCTGTTGTTCAGACTGAACTAGCAGGTCAATGTATGCCACCTGACTAAGGGGGTTTGGCCAAAGAGCAATTTTATCTAGACACTTTAGGATTTTCTGTGCTTTACGAATCATGACAGAAACATCTCTGTATCTTGCTACAATCTCACTTCTGACCATAATAACATCCTTCTTTGCTTTGATGTCAGCTCCATGCTGTTCAATGATTCGTTCTTCCTGCTTTAGTGAGTTGATTTTATCCAAAATTGCCTGTATTTGCTGAGGCTTTGCATGATGGTTTCTAGTTCTTCTCGTTCCTCCAGCAGCTTCTTGGTGAGTACCAGACTCCTGGCCTCCATATGTGCAAGCTGTGCAAGAAAGCTCTTAAAACTTGCCATACCCATTTTCCAGAACATTTTGTCAAAACTTTTGTCTTCATCTTCACTGTCAGTGCTAGCCTCATCTGTGAAAATTGCACAGTTGTTGAATTTAAAGAATTTGCAATATTCTATATTAGCAGCCTTAACTGCATCTAGGACAGGTGGTTTCTTGCCATCAGCAAATGTGGTCATCAGCAGAATATTGCTTTCATTGTCTTTTTCCAAAATGGCTAGGATGGAGTCAAAACATACCTCTGTGTGGGTGTCAGCCGAGCCAATGAAGCCTGTGCAACAAATCCAATGCCATGGATGTGAGCAATTCCATTTCCCCCTGGAATAGAGAAGAAATGTTCAATTTGGGCTGCAAGATGCTTGTCATGTTCTCGTCCTTCTAAGCCAGGTGTATTCACAATGGTCAGAGTATGTGGGAATGGTGTAGGCTCAAGAGTTAGGTATTGTGGTACACTGCGCAGGATGACTGCGATTGTAGGTGGTTTACTGTCGTATACTACGGTATACTGCGGGTTCGCACAACACCACTGGAGTAACTCAACGAACAACAACCAACTACAGCTAGAACTGAAAAGGACTAGGACCAAAGCTACACTCGTCAAAATTGCAACAAACCGGTTCTTAAGGCTGAGTACACAAGCACTACGCATGCATGAAGGGGTTCATAAAGTATGATCAGATGATTAACATACGTATGCCTGCATACACTACATTTCTCTCCCCGTAAGAATAAAGGTACCTTACAGGAAACCACGGACCAAATCAAACCAGAACAAGACATGAAGTCTACACCACAAACAAGCAAGTTAGGGTTGGTGACGATCCAGGGCTGACCGGTTTCTTGATGGATAACTGTGGCGTTTGTGATCGATGCGATTCACTTCGACTGCATGCATCTTCAGTCACAGTCAAGACAAGACAGGTACACATTAGCAGTTCTGCTGGACTGTATCCATCCTTCAATGGTGTTGATCTGTATGCCAAGAGAGTGAGAAGGGGATCATCAGCCTTCTTCAGGAGAGCTTTGATAGTTCGAACTGCTCTCTCAGCTTCCCCAATGCTTTGGGGATATCTGGAACTGCTGGTGGTATGGACAAAGTCGTATGATTTTGAAAACTTGGAAAAATCCCAAGAAGCAAATTGTGGTCCATTGTCAGAGAGGGGAATTTGGTAAATTCGGTAGGGATGAGAGGTTGTACTGACTGAAGTCATTCTTTGCAGCAGTGTGGACAGCTACGGATGAGGTCTTCTAGCCGTCGGCTGATTCCTGGCCACCAAACAGACTGCCTTGCTCTTTCTTGGCTTTTGTGGATGCCCTGGTGGCCGGTATGGATTTTGTCCAAGATCTCTTGTCTCAAAAGAGATGGGATGATGATCCGGTTGTTACGCATCAGATCTTGGATCGCAATCTCGGATGACACCTGTCGATAACGCTTCACCAATCGCTTGATCTTCCAAGTCTCAGGCCACCCATTCAGCAATACTGCTTCAGCTGCTGGCACACCCCATCTTCGTCTTGCAATCTTGAGATTTGCTGGAGACGCTCGTCAGTGACAGGGAGACTCCCTGTGACGAAATGGACAAGATTGTCCACATGATGACAAAACTGGTCATCAGATGGTGTGGACTGAGATGTGGGTGCCCGTGACAAAGTATCTGCAATGTGGAGGTCCTTCCCAGGCACATGAGAGATGGAGAATTGGTATCTCATCAAACGCATGCGAAAGCGCTGTACCCTGGCAGGTAGGGTATCCAAACTCTTGGAGCTGAGGAGTGGGACCAATGGTTTGTGGTCCGTGTGCAGGTGGAATGACTTTCCCAGACGGTACTCTGCAAACCTTTCACAGGCCCAGGTGAGAGCAAGTGCTTCTTTCTCAATTTGGGCATAGCGTTGCTCAGTTGGTGTAAGAGATCTCAATGCATACACCACGGGTCTCCAACTTTCATCTGGCTGTTTCTGCATGAGAACAGCTCCAAGTCCAATCTGCTTAGACAATGGTGACCAGGTTTGGATCATAAAGGGCTAAGACTGGAGTTTATTCTGGGTTAACTGCAAATTCATACTATTAGTCTTTAATATCCCCAGGTCCACCAACCATTTCCCTTGCATGGATGAGCAAATCGATGTATTTGACTTCACTGAAAGGATTTGAGTGAAGGGCAATTTCATGCAGTCGTTGCAAGATCTGCTGTGCCTGTCGAATCATGAGGAAAACTTCCTTGAAACTTGTTGCTAACAACAAATGGTTAACTGACCTTGTCTACATTATGATATAGTTCAGTATTGCTGAACGTGTGTCACTTCTAGTGTTTATGTACACCTGGAATCAGCTATAATGTTTCCACCAGCATTTGAGAAAGGGTTGGGCTAAACCTGCACGCTGCTTGTATGAAGAAGACATGAGCCAGTAACACTAGCATATGACACAATGAAACATGTACAGGAACTATTACCCTGTGCATCATGCTCCATGGTGTGTCTTCAGTGAGAGAGAATGAACTATATACGTATTCATTGAATAATGTTGAGATTTTGATAAATGATCTTGAGCATACACACGTAGCAGATCAATAACAACTGATTGAAGGGTGTTTCGGCAGTCGCGATTACATGGGCAGTCAAATCTGGGCTACCATAGGGTTGAAACACACTGTGTGAGGTGACTAGCATGTGCATGAGCCTGCGAGCTTGATGTTGATGGTGGTAACTCCTCTATCTCTGTGTGCTGTCAATGAGTGCATGCATCCGTCTTGTTCATTCAAACGTTTTTACATGGAAGTTCTCATTTGAGAGCAGTTTCTCAATTCTTGCAATGTTGTGTTCTCCATCCCTTCTGGTTCATCTGTCAACATCAAGCATAGGACAGGCAAAGTGTTTCTCATTACACAATTATACCAGACAGGCTTTAGTTGTCTTGTTTCAAAAAGGGCTTCCTTTATTGCCCATGCATGTTGGGATGGGCGGGGATCGAGAGTAATGGAAGGAGAGATATGGTAGGAGTGTACACAGAGGGTGACTGAGTTAGTCTGAATATAAATTGTTATTGGGGCGAGTCTTAGAGAGCCCCACCTAGTGCATAGTATGGTTGGAAGCACTATGTTTGTTTTATGTATATATTCGTGCGTTCAGCCATCAAAACTTTGCTGTGGCTGCCCGCTACAATTTTGCACGCAGTGGTAGGCAAAGCGGGCATGGGGTGTTGTGTCTGGGCAAGGGCTAACAGACATAGGGTGTCGTGACTGGTTAGGGACACACTTCAAAGAGGCTGGCTGAAGCGAAGCAAGGGTGCGAAGTGCTCTCACACAGGCGTAATGGGCAGCGGGGTTCCACAATAGGGTGCGCAGTGTGCTATTGTGCTGGGACAGAGAGCACCACGCGTACGACACAATAGAGAGTGCCAGCTATACATAGCAATTTGGTTACAATAAGACTAGTACAATCAGTAGTAGCCACGACAGCTTTCCACTGTGCTTCTGTTAGTGCTTCTTTGCTGACAGTTCCTTGAGCTCAGCAACATGGATGGTACACCTAATCTCTGTGCTGCCCCACCTGCTTACAGCCACTGGCAGTGTGTGCCCGCCACAGCATTTGCACGTCCATTGCTTGGCTAGGCTCACCCCATAATGCTGTGCATTTGTCTAGTTATATTCAGAGAAATGAGAGAACTAGGGTGATGCCATTGGCCAAACTACAAAAACGGTACTTACCTCTGTAGAACTGGCGAACTGTTGAAGCCACTGTGCTGTAATAATAATAGTATATTATATTGGTCGGTAGCTTCCAAATCACTAATGGTGTTAAATGGACGTTTCGTTCGTAAACAGAGAAAAGTCGGTTCGTGTAGGGTTGGCAGCTACCGACCAATCACCATTGAGTGGTTGCTTGGATGCTTCCGGACGCTAACTGCCCAGTGCTGCTGACGAGGGGTGGCATTCCCCGAAAAGGCCTTACAGCACAGTGGCCCCAACAGTTCGCCAGTTCTACAGAGGCAAGTACCCTTATTGCAATACATTTAATTCCCGCTAGATGAGATTTCTTTACTTTACCTTCTGTTGTGAGCCCTTCTTGGGACCAGATCGGTGTCTCACGCGGCTAAAACTCCACATTAGAACGTAGGCCACAAGTTTGGGTACCGGGTCATGGTTCTTTTTTTTCAGTCACCACTTACCTCAAGCTGTGTAGCTATATAGCGAACTTGAACTCGACACATGAACACATACACCACTAAATGTGGTAGCTGTTTTATTCTATAATATATATCTGTGCCCAGTGCATCTGTGGAAATATAACTGGATTAGGGGCTGCTGTCCTCTGGCAAGTTTGAGAGAGATGAGGTATGAAACCGGTATTCAAAAGTTTTCACTTCCAATCACACAGCAGAGAGTGAACAGGAATTAGCATGGGTTGTACCTTACCTCTGTTCGGGCAGTTCTTTTGAAATCAGTGATGATACTCTGCACGTCCTTCCTTGGTCCTACTAAGGATACAATTTCCTTTAGCTCATCACTAGTGAGGTCTATGAGATTGGCCCCAGACATTCTATGTTCCCAGAATTTCTGTGCAGTATCTGTGTCAACCTTCTGTGAAAGCAGCTGAAACAGATCTTCTTTGCTGAGCTTGTCCAAGTTCTTAGCCATCTTAACAAGGAAGGAATGATAGCAGTAAAGTACCAGTCACAAGTGAAGTCTTATGATCACCAACATAAGATCGATCTAGATCAGTTCATGTGCCTGCCATTGAGGCGTGAATTGAAAAAACAATGCAGTACATGCAGATTTTGCAATTAGTGTCTTTTTAGGCATCTGCAAAAAATAGCACAACAAAAATTTAGATGAGAGCTGTAAAAACACAGGGCAAATGACATGCTGAAATCATATCTACTTTCTATCTAAATTTTTCGAGTGCTTTCACAGCTGACAACTGGCAAGTATCCACACTGAGCATGAAGAACAACCTGATCATGAAATAATTAAAACAAAAAGAACCAAACTACCTACATGGGGTAATACGTGGCATGCAGAATGGCCTGAAATGGCGCTTGCTGTGCTATGCTTCTTGGTGCTGCTCTCCAATGTTGTACCTTTCTAATACACGTATGTGATGTATATATGCAATGGAAATTATATATATAATCTGAGAAGCAGAAATGCAAAAAATGCGTAAATCAGCAGGTCGTAAAAGTGTAGTCGCTGTGAAAATTAACATTCCAACTTCGTGACTAATAATTTCTTAAACAGGCCGAAAATATGTACGTAGCTTTAGCTTTAAATTTGATAGTGTAGTGTAAGTGTGTAGGGTTAGGGTAGTAAGTTAGAATTTCAATTGTATTCAAGTGTGTGTGTAAGGGTGCCATGTGTCTAGCTAATATGCAATGCATATGGACTACAAGTAATAGCTAAATGCTGACCAACAGTTGTCTGCAATATTTAGAGCTTGAGGGCATGAAGCACCTGAGCTGCACCAAATGCTGAATGGTCTAAATCCTGCAGACACCCATTGGTCGGCATTTAACTATTATAGATCCAAATCTATTCTCTAGCCCAATCAACTTAGCTTCTTTCTCTAGCTACTTGACGACATTGGTGTCTCTAGTAACAGTTCAGGGCAGCAAGAATGAGGAAGCATGTGTTTCTCTCTATATCAGCAAAAGAATCGACTGCTCTGGCGTTCTTCCAACAAAAGCGCATTGTGAAAGGTTGCTGTGTACGTATTTTGCTACAGATGACCACGTGCTTGTGTACTGGCCGGAGGTACTGACAAACATCGACGAATGATTTTAATAGAGCTGTAAATGTACTTGCAATGCGCTTATAATTTTTGTACGGGCATATATGTACGACGGGTTACGTAAGGGTGCACACACGGGCATATACGTACGGGTGTATGTGCAAACACGTTCGGGTTGACCTATGGGGTATGTACGCCTGTAGATGGTAATTGTTCCTTGCACGTACCGTATATATGTAGGTAGGGGCTAATGGCAGCTGCTATCTGATACGGCTTCTTTAATTTGGGGCATGCTGCTTTAAGGCCTGTTCACACAGTACCTGTAATGCGCATTCGATGCGGATTCGATGCGGATTCGATGCGGATTCGATGCGGATTCGAGCGTTCACACTCTGATGCGCATTGGCGTCGATGCGCATTCTAATTCGCATCCGTGAAACCACCTCGGGAGGTGGTTTCGATGCGCATTCGCCTCGCAGATCCGGCTTCGCGTGTAATCACGTAGGCAATTATTACATAATTGCGTAATGTGAATCATGGCCGCAGCAGCTGCGCGACTCAGACTGTGGCGTCAAAAATGCACGTGTCCAAACCAATGTTCGTACCAATGGCTGCAGCGGGTTGAAGCACAGAACAGACCAAGACGAAAATAAGGTCAGTTGGACGGATTGGTCGTTTTACCTGCGATTACGTCGCATGCAAAGCGATAACCGTCTTCCTTCGCTCAATCATCTGCTATCCTCTTCTCCTGTTATCCCTTCGATAATTAAGGCGCAGCTGAGCACAGTTGAACAACAAAATAAGGACAGAACAGCACACCACAGCGCCAGCGTACGACTTTACTCGAACCCTAGTTGCGCAATCATTGTACGTACTTCACGGCTGTTTCGGAGCGGCAACTTAGTTTTCTCGAGTCGGAATTGGGATCGGGACCGAGACTGGGGCCATTGGAAGACATGTTCGTTTTTACCATTTTTCTCTTCCAATACTTTAACAAGAGACAAGTGACCAAGCTTGGACATAGAACTGATACCAGGCAAGTGTACTTTAGTCTAAAAAGTAAGCTTTATACTCTCTCGGCAGCAAAATGCGTGTCTCTCTCTCTGCAAGTAATCGCTCCATAGCACACCTCTCCCAGTTTTCCAGCTAGTGTGCTACATATCAAAGGAAAGTCAGGTAAGCACAGAACATTGCCCTATATAGCTCATTCTACTGCCCTTTCCGTAAATCGTGTTTTGAACGGGTTTATTTTAGCAACATTAAGTCATGCTTCAGCCTTTTTTCTTCGGAGACTCCAGTTAAGAGACAAGTAACAAGCCATGAACGTAGAAGTGATGCAAAGCAAATATACTTTAGTCTATGTGTACATGTAGCACACTAGCTAAAAACTGGGAGAAGAGTACTATGGAGTGATTACTGGCAGAGAGAGAGAAACGCATTTAGCTGCCGAGAGAGCATAAAGCTTACTTTTTAGACTAAAGCACACTGGATTCGTATCATTTCTACATTAATGGCTTGTTACTTGTCTCTTAACTGCATGTAGTTTCCGAAGAGAAAAAGGTTAAAACACCAATTAATGTTGCTTAAATAAACTCGTTCAAAACACCAGTTACGGAAAGGGCAGTAGAATGAGCCATATAGGGCAATGCTCTGTGCTCACCTGGCTTTCCTTTGATATGCAGCACACTAGCTGGAAAACTGGGAGAAGAGTACTATGGAGCGATTACTTGCAGAGAGAGAGATACGCATTTGGCTACCGAGAGAGTATAAAGCTTACTTTTTAGACTAAAGCACACATCCTTTGCATCATTTCTACATTCATGGCTTGTTACTCATCTCCTAACTGTAGTCTCTAAAGAGAAAAAGGCTAAAACACCAATTAATGTTGCTTAAATCAACTCATCCAAAACATGAGTTACGGAAAGGGCAGTAGAATGAGCCATATAGGGTAATGTTCTGTGCATACCTGACTTTTCGTTGATATGTAGCACACTAGCTGGAAAACTGGGAGAAGTGTGCTATGGAGCGATTACTTGCAGAGAGAGAGACACGCATTTTGCTGCCGAGAGAGCATAAAGCTTACTTTTTAGACTAAAGCACGCTTGCTTTGCATCATTTCTACCTTCATGGCTTGTTACTTGTCTCCTACCTTTAGTCCCCGAAGAGAAAAAGGCTAAATACTTTGCGAGTTAAGTTCCTCGAGGAATTCAAATCCCTCGTTCTCGGTTTCCAAATCAAAACTAAGTTGCCGCCATTTGTATTATGCGAAACAGCCGTGACTTGCCCATCGCCCGCGAATTTCAAAAGGTAGTGTGAACGCGATCAATGCGCATTCGATGCGCATTGAATTCGATTCCGCCAGATGCGCTTTCTTATGCGCATTACAGTGTGAACACGCCTTTAAACTGGCTGCCTCTGGACAAACCACACAAGGTTGACTATAGCTATGAGTTATGTTTATACAAACAAGCTTAGTAGAGTCAAGTGAGAGGTGAGGGTAGTCTAGCTAATAAATATGCAATACACAATCTATGCCTAATGCACCACAATGTGCGTTATACACATGCATGTATATCTGCAGGGGGCTAATGACTGGTGGTGGAGGATGTCATTCATTTCTAGGGGCTTGTAGTTTGAAACATGATGCCAGTGAGTTTGGTTCACCATCTTCTTTGCTTCCCTTCCAGTCCCTTTTCACTCTTAGCATGGATGGATGCAGACAAGATGTCTAGTCACACATATATAGTGCGAGTGTGCTGTCTTGGATTGTACCAACCTACCATTTGCAGTTGTTCATCATCTTGCACACACGGCTCTGGGAGCTGGCAGACTACTGGAGCACTTCTGTATGTTCGTGCTGGCTTAGAGTGCACATCTGGCTTGCCATCCATTTCTGCTTTCTGAAATTGTTTAATTAAGGATTGCACAATTGAGGGATTCTGATTGAAGAAAAAAGAATTATAATACGTACGTAGATCATTATGTACGTGCTACAGCTATACATACAATGTATTCACATGTGTTCTGAGTAGTTGAATGAATGTACCGTCATGAAACATACATGCATACTATCCATATGAAATGTGAGGAACAAGGAGGAGTATCCAAAGCATTGTAGCAACGCAGTTCAACTTTCACGGTTCAAGACACACATTATTGTCCATGTTTTCACTATCCCCCACATCATCTGGCAACATTTCAATACAACCAGCTACTCTACACTGAGTCTAATGTCAGTGTATTCACTTTTATGGCCTCAAGTTTCTGCATTGTGTTGGGCACATAGACTTCCAGGAACTCATAATTGGGAGATTTAACTATACGTACTGTGGCCAATCATTACATCATTCAAATGTTTGTGCCATGTATATAGTACATGACTATATCGTGATAGTCAGAGATGTCACATAGGTTTTCCAAGGGTAGCTAGATTTCATTCCAAGTGCGCACAACACATGACTTAGACGTGCTGCCATGGTTATGCAGGGATTTGAAGCTTTGTGGTGATAATACACTATACGTAGCTAAGATAAGCCTACATCTCAGAATAAAACAGATATTTCCCCCATGGGAGTGTCTGGTCTATCAAGCTAGACTTCCTTCACATTTTGGATTACCGTATAGTGGAAAATTATTGCATGGTTTAGATTTGACAGTGATTTCAGAAAATCTGCAAAATTTAATTCCTAGCCAATATTTTGACCATTAATAATACGCTGAACGTTGTTGCAGTCAATGTATCTGGCCCTGCTGAAGTATCTGCTGAGAGAAGGACCTGTGCTGAAGTGTTACACTCTCTCAGTGAAGGAGATGAAACAGGTGAACGGGTGTGCGAGGCGATCTTTCGCAAGTGACCATAGGTTGGCATGAAGCGCTAAGTTATACCCCTGAAAACAGGACAAATATAGGCAGGTACAATGTGGTTTTACCAAGAATGGGATAGGGATACAAGGCACTTTGCAGAGCTCGAAATAAAAAACAATTGCAAGAAAGCCCATACGTATGACGGTAGCTACTTTGTGACGTCATGTCCATGGACTCAAAATCTGCCACATTTATACCTATCATGGCAAATCCGTCAATGCCCACCAATAATTTCCGCTATACAGCACCTACGTATGTAAAATAGGCCCCTACTTTTGGTTAAGGCGAAACACAAAACAGGTCTTCATAGCTCGATAGACTAGGGTTTGCCTTGAAGCCAGCAAATGTTGACTTGGTTTGTTAGAATGCAAAGGGATACCCCTTTGTTCCTGACCTAAGGTTTCACCTTGTTCCGGTTGTAATTCTCAAGTAGCTACACATTAACCAAGTAGCTACACACTGCATTATATCCTTACATCTCTACAGCGTCTGCCTTAGACTGGTCGTACATACACAACTCTAACCTGATTTTACAAGCGCAAGCAATTGTGGTCCACTTACCCTCCCTCCTTGCACTTGTAGTGGATGTTCTATGCCAATATGGCTGCTATCCTCACTCTAAGGTGCCTCTGCAGCAAACAAGGGCAAAGATCATGTTAATCAGATATGGTTGAGGACCTTTTAATGAGAGCAGCTAGCGGACATACATAATCACACACATGCACACACAAACACCACTAGTCTATTGCACCAGACTGACTGAATTGAGGGAGGGGAGTGCATGAGACCACATGTACAAAGATTCACTAATGAAACAAACCTTCTGGCGGCAACTCATTTAACATTTGCGTCCCAAGTTTCTGCATGTTTGGGAAAGTCTTTGCTGCAATGACCATTTTGCAATACTCCCTCAAAGTAACCACATTGGCATTAAACTTCAAATGTTCAAATAGTAGCTCCTTTGCAGTTTCATCATTGGTACTCTCAATCTTTGCCATGAGACCACCATCAATAACCATCTTACGTTTCAACCTATGTAGATTGTACTTGGCATCCACCACGTTAAAAAACTCTTCTTCATACTTCTCTAGGACGTGTGATACTGCAATAAGAAAGACACACAACCTGAACATTGCAATGCTTCCACCCTTGTAGAGACCACAGAAACAAGTGAAAGTACCTCATGCATGCTCATTTGTGCAGTTCAATTGTCAAACACTTCATCTGCATGCATGTATGCCTTATAAACAATAGTGATATGTACCAGGCATGCACATTCTATAAGCTTTTTGCCCTTTGCACTCACGGTTCAGAGACGGTTTAGCTTAAGTTATACGTAGGTTAGCTATATCCTGGACAACTAGCCTAATTGCTCAGCAACATCTGTGGCTGACAGGGCAGCATCTAGACGTGCTATAGCTGAGATATGTCACTGACATAGTGGATAATTATGTACAAACATACCATGTAGCTACAGTACGCAAGCTCTCGGCAGTCAGTCAGTCAGACGTAGCTAGACAGATGATCCCTGCGCTACGCGAAAAGTAAGTGCATTTTGTGTAGCTACAGAGCTACGTAGCTATATAGCTAGCTAGCTACGTGAGATCTGCGATCCTGTCACTCCTAACAGAGCTGACCAGGCTTACGATACGAACTACCTTCCACCGGGAACTTCACTTACGAGTCCCGTTCGTACCTTCATTGGGAAGAGCTTGGGCCATTGGGGCAACTAGCTAGCTAGCTAGTTCAGCAGCGAGAGAAGGAAGGGCCACTTTTGGCAGGCGCCAAAAGTAGGCTGGGTCAGTATGGCAGTCCGTGGAAGCAGGAAGGGGGTGCGATGGGTCAACTTAACTGCCTAAACAGCGAACTGCTGAGTCACAGTGAGCGTGCCCTTTACAAGACTCCGGATTTGGGCATACAGTGGATTCGAGGTTACTTGTCCCGATTGCGATTTGCAGTCTGCATTCGATCACGCGGCACGTGATAAATGAGCGTCATAGTTCGTCATAATTCGTCATTTTCTATTCAAAATTCGAATTGCGTGAGCATTCGTGTCGAATTTTGAGTACGAAATGACGAACTATGACGAAGTATGACGCTCTTTTATCACGTGCCGCGTGATCGAGTGCAGACTTCAAATCGCAATCGGGACAAGTAACCTCGAAACCACTGTATTCTATGTGACAATGGCTAATGAATCTCATTTGCCATGTACAGTAAGTGTCTTCACCATTTTTTATTTGTCACGTATAGCCTCGTCTCAGGCTGTCAAGAGCGGCGTTTGGGATAAGACACTAACACATACAGGTCAACAGACTACGCTAGCTAGCTAGATAAATACCAGACCCTTTCTGTCCCACTCATTAGCTAAATCAAACATGTCTTGAGTCTAGCTAGCTAGATACTGCATGCATAAGTGTAATACAGCCTGTGTGCACTGGGCAGTGTATGTGTATGGTTGTGTGTGGCCCTCTTTCCACTTGTGGCTGACTGCCAGGTTCTAGCAGGTTGATCAGCTGACCGTAGCTAAACTTGCAGTAATAGCTTCCTGAAGACACGGGACCCAATGCAAGGCATAGTGCAGCTGGACTTGCACAGTACAGTACATCACAATCTTCTAGTTGTGGCTATGTTTAGCCATAGATAGTAGAGAACAGGGATAGGCAACTCCCGATTCACACCTTGTTAACACCTACATCCGAGTTAGGATGACCTTTGCTTGCCGCAATGAAAATGGCGTCGCCGCCGCCGCCGAGATGCTGAAGACGATGCTAACGTGCTAGCGGACGCTTTCAGAGTCTTAGGGACACAGAAAACGAGTATTCAGAACGAAAGACTACGATGTGGATCGTGTGATTAGGCTTTTCCTGAGCTGGTCTGACATTCCGTTGCTTTGTATGAATGGATTGAAATGCAAAATTGGTCATTTTGTCTACCTATGTACTTTGCTCAGGATACTTCTCATAATCAAAACATGAGTTGGAAGGCATACACCAATCACTATAGGATTGGTCTAAGTCAAAATGATCATCTGAAATACCCTCTCACAACCAGGAAAGGAACAGAACTACACCACACTAATAATCAGCAGTTGTGCACTATGAGGCCTGACAGCACCCCAGAATTAAGAGAAATCTCTTCAAAACCGGTCTAAAGGCATGCTACAGGGACTGAACAGTATTGCTCTTTAAGCCCTTTGAGCATACATGCAATGTCATTGGCAGTAGAGGTACAGAAAGTCCTATTACAAGGTAAAATGGTCAATAATTGAGCCTTGCAGTGCCTTTATGTGTGTATGTGTCTGTTTTTTTCAATACCTATCCACTCTATAGCCCTTTAGGGACCTTGAGCTATCTTTTTGTGGGTTTGCAGTGCTTTGTGACCTTCCCCTGGTGGTTTGTTCTTCCACAACTGTCCCTTCTTCTCCAAATCTCTCTTTCAAAGGTCGCGCCTAAAATCACATTATAACACTTAACAAGGTGTCAGTTCTAACCCGGATGCACAACCAGTAAACACAGTATAAAATAATACAACAGTACAGGAGAGTTGCCAATCCCTGTTCTCTACTATCTATGGTTTAGCACACTAGACGTTCTGGGGGTTTCATTCCACTTTACTATTAGCCCATCTCTTGGTGTGTTCAGTGCACTGTGATGGCTAAG
>OX465040.1:5775759-5830759 GCA_949841015.1 Aplysina aerophoba
AAAATATGTCACTCACTTTGTAGTGATGATTTGGCTCTATTTCGCATTGACATGTGTCTGCTCTTAGGCTCACCGATCTGGTATCTGCTTTTCCATTACTGTTGCAGGCTCCATTCCAGATCACCCCATCTCTCTCAAGTTGGCATGGGAGTTAGAAATTGGAGTGAGTATAATGTTGTGAACTTTCTTATAACTATCTTGCAGACACAAGCTGTACTCCTGTTGGTGTGTGCACAGAGTCCAGAGGTAAAGGGAGTAATTGTAAATTGTAAAGGGAGGAATGTCCCCTCTGTGCCTGCATTGAAGTCCATAGAGTACATGTTTTCTTCCACTGCAGACCAGCTGTGCTACTCTGCTACCAGCCTCCATTGCTCAAGTGCTGTTGACTAGCCGGCTAGCCCCCCACTTCACGACCACACCCTCCCAACAAGGTGGCAGTCAGATGAAGTACAAGAGTGTCAGTGAGCTGAAGAAGGTCAACCCTTTTCAAGTGATGGAAGCAGGCCACACAAAGAAGGCATCCTGCTGCTAGTGAGGTGGTAGCAAGGCAGTCATTGCAGTCAATTGACATTAACAACCACTGCACATGGTGTCACAGCAAGGTAGTGGCGTGTAGTGTGCCTACCGCACTATGGCTGGTTGTGACTTCTTTCACCTTGGCTATTTGTAAATTTACTTGCATGTTTACATTGTATTGTTGTGTCTCAGTCATACAATGTAACTGGTTTGAATGTAATTTGCCATCACTTTGCAAGGTGGACACACCAAGGTCAAGGTACTGTAGAAGCTCTCTGCTCACCTTACAGGGTGTTGACTTCCTTGCTATGGCTTGTGGTGTGGCTTTATGGCTACAGTGCCTTAATTAAATAGACCTATAATGAAATTACATGATGGGTTGCAACAGCTGTTGGGGTGACCTATTATTCCTCGGAAATCTCTATCCTTCTACTCAGAATACCAACACACAATCCCACCAGACCACCTGATCCAAGTTATGAATTCTCAGTGTTCTTCCAGAAGACTACATGTATAATGAGTTGATGTAAAGTCAGTACAAGAACAATCATCACGCTCACCACATGTTTAGATTTGTTAGTGTTTGTAGTCACAGTCGCTGTAGCTCACTAATCAGCGTATTTCGTTCAGTGGTGGTTGTTCTACAGCTCTTCAAAGGCACTGCTGCTCAGCAAGAGTTAGTTAGAGAAACTGCCTCTGCAGTGAATGATTCACAGCTGAAGGCAGCAGTACTGTGAACAAAGATGCGAAATGTCTAATTTCTAATAAAGCGTATGACTACCCATGTGTTTACTCCCAGCACCGGCAGTGGGAGTGTAGGTGTTTCCAGACACAATTACTTACTTGACCATTTGTCACAACACCATTGAGCTTGTGTGTGCATGTACAAATTTAGTGAACTGTTCCTTTTACTCTTCATGCAGGTTTTGTTCCCTTGGAAGCATCACAGTGAGTTGTGTGCTGTGCCAAGTGTGGGATAGACTTGTTGCTGTCACCAAAGCATGCAGTGAATGATTTCATCTTCTCTACTCATCCAGTCCTTCCATCTGTTCATTTTCTCTTTTTCCTCTTGCTCCATCCTCACTATTTGTAC
The DNA here is from genome assembly GCA_949841015.1 of Aplysina aerophoba. Taxonomy (NCBI): domain Eukaryota; kingdom Metazoa; phylum Porifera; class Demospongiae; order Verongiida; family Aplysinidae; genus Aplysina; species Aplysina aerophoba. The sequence goes on from OX465040.1 coordinate 5,777,369, forward strand.
TCCCACCCCCATCTCCCCGCACCCTGCGCCCCCTCTACCTAATACCCCCATCCATCCCCTTCCCTCCCCTCCCCCTCCCCTCCTCTCTCTTGTCCCCTCCACCTCCCCTCCCCTTCTCCCCTCCCCTTCCCTCCCCTCCCCCTCCCCTCCTCTCTCTTGTCCCCTCCACCCCCCCTCCCCTTCTCCTCCCCTCCCCTCCTCTCTCTTGTCCCCTCCACCTTCCCTCCCCTCCCCCTCCCCTCCTCTCTCTTGTTCCCTCCACCTTCCCTCCACTTCTCCTCCCCTCCCCTCCCCTCCCCTCCTCTCTCTTGTCCCCTCCACCTCCCCTCCCCTTCTCCTCCCCTCCCCTCCCCCTCCCCTCCTCTCTCTTGTTCCCTCCACCTTCCCTCCACCTCCCCTCCACCTCCCCTCCCCTCCTCTCTCTTGTCCCCTCCACCTCCCCTCCACCTCCTCTCCCCTCCCAATACAGGTGATTGGCCTGCTCCTCCCAAACCAGTCCTTCCAGCAGATGATCTTCTGGCAGTGGACCAACCAGAGTCACAACGCATGTGTCAACTACGCCAACAGGAACGCATCCAAAGTGAGCTGCCTCTCACCCAGTGATGGCTAGCTGTAGTGAAAGTGTCAATCTACTGACTGTGCTACACACAGAGGTAGGCAAAGTGATGTCCTCGCACTTTGTGCTTGTTTCTGGTCACTTGGGTACGAAGACCTCTCATGCACTTTGACCTGTCTGTTGTCTATGTAGTGCCGTTGGTGATTGTTGTGATTTTTCACAAGAACATAATGTCAGCTGCACTGGACGACTTGTTGATGGAACTTATGTACGTATGTACTGTATATCTTCGTATATTGTGGCCTCCAATAGACACACCACACGCATGCAGCCAATTCCCATATCAACACCCCTCCAAGGCATTGGTTTCCACTTTGCCAAGAGGAGAAATATTGACTGACATTAGTATTGACTTGTCACATAAGAACGACTAACTTGCAAGATAGACACACACAGTTTGGTGGTGCACTTTCATTGTATGTGTGAGCAGTAAGTATTGTAGCAGCACTGGCAATAGCCCTGCTTGTTCCTCTCTCCTCATTCTCTTGTCGCTCAGCCACTGGTAGTGTGTGCAATGTGGTGCTGATGAGGAACAGTGAACTGAGGACTGGCATTGAAGTTTTCGATGAGAAGGGAGAGGTGGTTGGGACGTCCAAAGTGGCAGCAAAGAAGGTGACCCAAGATGTGCTTATGTATATGAGTAGCAACGGCCCCAATGCACTTTATAGTTATGGTGAAGTGTGGAATAGGAAACCATACCGCACTTTTGCACTACATAACAATCATTTCCCATGCAACCTGGGGGGCAGCCACTGCCGAGGACATAGTCTAGTGTCACATGAATGTAGACTATGTTGTGTGCAATATACATATTCCCATTGATTGATTTGCGAGCGATTGCAGGATTTAGTGAAAGTGTACGTATGCCTATTGATTGATTTGGGAGTGATTGTAGATTTAGTGAAGTGTAGTCACAGGTGTGAGAGCAAGGAGGATAGGGTTCGTACATACGTACGTATGTATATGCATGAATGTACAATGATGTGTTGAGTGTCTGTTATTTGTACGTGTGTATATAGTGTGGAGACTTATATTACTCTGCTCTAGATGATTATTGTTGATATTAAGTGATAATTGCTGCGTGCCATCTATCAGGCTCCCAATGCTGTGATGACGCTCAAGATTCTTTCGTAATCACAAACACACGCAGCAATTATCACTTAATATCAACAATAATCATCTAGAGCAGAGTAATATAAGGGAGAGAAAGAGAGGTGGTTGTCGGTTGGTGTTGTAGCTTAGTGGCAGAGCACTGGCGGCTTAAGCCAGAGGCCCTGGGTTCAATTCCGGGCGGCACCACTTTTCTTTCTTTCCTTCTGCCGTTTCAAAGGTCTTCAGACTGTAACGGCCTAGATAATCTCTATCGGTCTTCGGACCTAGGTGAGCCCCATTATCAGGCTCCCAATGCTGTGATGACGCTAAAGATTCTTTCGTAATCATAAATTAGTAATGTTAATTTTTATGACTATATTATAGAATTATATAATTATACATTATATCTATATATGTATATATATAGATATACCACAGAACACCACAAAACCAGCCACATGCACTGCAATGTGCACCCACATGTTTAATTTTGTGCACGTCTGTCTGTATGGGCTATGTTATTTTATATATAATTTGTATAATTATATATAGATGCAATCCATTCATTCCTGGTTGGAGAAATTAATTGATCCACAGTATTAATGCACCTTTCCCTCACTATATAGCCCGTTTGTGTCCCCAGAGACTGGTTTTAATTGCAAATTCTTTGATGTATACATAGTATATACATATACTGTACATTGTGATCGTGTTTAAATCTCTTTATACCCATATGTATGCATATTGCTACGTATGTATATTATATATATAGCTCACTAAATTACTACTACTGAAATAGGACATTGCCTAGAACACTGCACTAACTAAAAATCATTCTAAACAGTCAAATATAACCATTGTCTGTTGGGGGAGAAGTACCCCTCACTGCAGCTGCTTGCCCCGCTTAAATATAATCACTTGCTTATACAATGTGTGCAGTTGTGTACATCTTATGGATGGCACAGCACTCAATTGCAATTCATCAAAGCAGCAACTGGTGCTGCAATCTGTGTCACACATCTGTATATATGTGGTACTACAAGCCATGTTGCATAGCTAAATGACTTGTAGGAGTAGCTGAGGATGACTCGTGCAAGTAGGAACTTTGCAATCACAGACTCATTTATAATTAATCAGCAGTGTCTAAATATCATGATGGGTGCACACGTAACAGAAGTGATGCCGATTGTGCAGTGTGGCCAGGATAGGAGTGCGCAGCTTAGTGTGGTACAGGTGCTAATACTCTTTCGTGTATAATGTTAAGTACAATATATAATCATATACCGTATAGTGTGTACACACATACATGTAGTATACATAGTTCTAAGGGCACACAAAAGGAATGCTTAGAATTCATGCACATCATATATATAATATTAAGTATAATGTTATTATACAGTATTAATGTATGTAACACAGTGGTGTTTGATCTGAATGGCCAACAATGCACATGGTCAATGCATTATGGTAAAATTCCAAGATATGATTATGATTAAATAATAGACCAACTTAGATCCGATACATTTGTGCACCATTTCAATCAACTACTGAATAATATATTACTCTTGCAATTATAATACTGATGTTTAGATATTATACAGTTATTAATAATACACACTTGTTGTTGTTAATAATACACACTTATTCTGGGTTAACTGCAAATTTATACTATTAGTCTTCAATATCCAGCTGGATAATATACAGCAGAATCTGCTTCTATTACTTAGAGTGTCCAGTTATATACTTATTCCATTGTCGCATTAACCATCCAACATTTTCAGCTTCAGCTTTGGCAAGCTGCTTTGCCTGTTTCAAGGCTTCATGCTCAAAGATCTTGTCATCTTTCACTGTGGACAGCAATTCAGCCTTTTCTCGAACAGCCTTGAGACATTTAATTCGTTGTGCAACCCCAGGTCCACCATCCATTTCCTCTGCATGGATGAGCAAATCAATGTACTCGACTGCACTCAAAGGATTTGGGTGAAGGGCAATTTCATCCAGTCGTTGCAATATCTGCTGTGCCTGTCGAATCATGAGGAAAACTTCACGGTAACTTGTAGCAATCTCGGCTCTGATCATGCTTACAATGTTCTCTTTGCTTGACATGCCACTCAGTGCAGCCTCATAACGCTTCTTGAGCTCATCATAGATTTTCTCCACTGTCACTTCTTGTGTCTCAAACCAGAATGGGTTACTAACATGGGCAGACCAATGACACTTGTTTGCGCAAACTGTGCAGTGATCCCTCTTCATGACAACGCACTTCCGTTTATCTTCACTGTTTGCAATGTCACAGTTCTGGTGACATGTGAAGTTGCACTTGGTGCAGTTCATCACATACTGTCCTGGCAGAGTTTCATGTTTTACTATTCTTGGCTCCTTAACTTTGTACTTATAATTCTTGTTTGCAGCAATGTCTGCTTTATGTTGCTCCATAATGTGTTCTTCTTGCTGCAGTGTGTCAATTTTGCCCAAAATTGTTTGGATTTGTCGTGGAAGGCTTTGCTTGATAACTTCTAGCTGTTTTCGTTCCTCCAGCACCTCCTTGGTGAGCTGTAGACTTCTGGCCTCCATACATGCAAGCTGCTTGAAAAATGCTTTGAAGCTTGCCATGCCCATGTCCCAGAACATTTTGTCAAAGGTTACAACCTCGGCCTCTAGACCACCGCCAACCTGATCAGTGTAAAGAGCTGAATTGTTGAATTTGAAACTCTTGCAGTAGCCAATCCCAGCTTCATCCACAGCTTCTAAAACAGGGGGTCTCCCCCCATCAGCAAATGTGGTCATCATTAGTATGTTCTTGCCAATGTCTTTACCAAAGACAGCCAAGATGGAGTCAAAAACATATCTCTGCATGGGGGTTAGTCGCGCTAAGGATGCCTGTGTGACAAATCCAATGCCATGGATGTGATCAATGCCCTTCTTTCCTGGCATGGAGAAAAATGTCCTTATTTGCCGCACAAGGCGTTTATCGCTGTCTATTCCCTTTGTGTCCCCAAAGCTAGGAGTGTCCACAATGGTCAGTGTGCCATCAAAAGGGGAACCCTGCTGATGGGGAATGGTGTAGGCAGTGATGGTTGTGGTTAGGCTGTGTGCCTGGCTAATGCCACCTTCGTCTGCAATAAGCTTGAATCGAAAGTCATCCTTCCAATCAACCCCAAGGATGTAGTTGACCATTCCATTGATCAGGGTAGACTTGCCTGCTCCAGTTGCACCTACCAGCATCACAACATACTCCTGTGTGTCAGGTCTTGGTTTGCCAAATCGGTATTTTGCTACACCTTTCTCTTTGTCTTCGGCTACCTGTTTAAATTTCAATTTATAAATGTACTGGTGTTCAGTTTGAATACATTCTGATTGTTCCTTTACCCGTAAGGCTAAGCGTTTGGATCGTAAAGGCTGCACATGTACCATGGGGATTGAACGACGCTGTCCTAGTGCACTGGGATCCATCTGTGAGTTAAGCTTTTCTAATGTGCTCGGCATGCCTTGGACGTCAGGAACAGTTGTAGCTTGATTCAGCTGTGTGCCTTCTCTCGAGGCCAATGGGTCAGAATCTACGACATGCAAGGTAGTCTGCTGTTGTGAGATTGTGACCTGGAAGACACAAAAGAGTGCAGAGCAATCTTAAGAAACATACCTTTGGGATTATCTGTTCAGTCAAACAGCACTATATTCAATGCAATTGCTATAGACCTGTAAAATTGGCTTAATTGTGTGCCAAATACAATAGTATAAAAGAAATCATTCTCACAAGAGGGAGCATGTATAGTTGCTTGCAGTGACCCACTGCATGCAGAAGCAAGTACTTATGCTAGATTGTGATTGTTGATGAAGGAGAATTTTGAGTGTAACAGCTAAGTTTAGTCAATGAGTAATTATTGATCGGGTTGATTAACCCATCAACAAACTTGCAAACTTTATAATTAAGCACCTCGTAACCAGTGGCAAAGATAAAATGGCCATTCACATGGGAAATATATGGTACACCAGGTGTGTGCCCTTTTTTGTGTTTTCTCTGATGACTAACCTCCGACTGCTCATCTCCGACGGAGATGAGCAGTTCGGCATGTGATGCTACTATCTAGGAAGTTTCTCAGTCGCTCCTACACCTTTTTGAAGAATTTCCAAATACGCACATGAATGAAGAAGACGAGCACGATGGCGTGAAACTTTGCAGGTAGTGCAGCAGTTGATTGCGAGCCACAGGTGCGGGTAAAAAACACAATGAACTAGCTATGAGGTGACATTCAGCTCGGAGGGTCATAGGTAGAGAAATACAACTCGAATTACGCGCGCTAGTCTGTAGGCATCATTCGTGCTTATCCGCTATTATTCACGCTTAATGGGTTACAACTTTGAACATGTCAGTAAGTGTTATGCAAGCTGGTATAACTTGTACAAGCTTTTGCTAACTACACAGCTTGAGAGTGGCGATCGGAGGAAAAGAACCACGACCTGGCACCCGAACGCACGACCTACACTCTAACGCGGAGTTTCAGCCATGCGAGCCACCATTGTGTACTGACAGTACTGCCAACACATAATTATAGAGATAGGAACGGTGTACCATCATCCATCCCTGGCTCGCGGGCCCATGCACATGCACATGCTAGCTGCCCGCTGAGCGTACCTTCGCACTGATCTTTCAGGCGCAGGTCCTAAGTGGTTGCAGTATTGCGGCCCGCCCGTGACCGTGATACAGTGATTGGAGGTGAAGAGTCGTGGCCACAATTGTGGCTTGCGTGGCTGAAATTCTGCATTAGAGCGTAGGCTGCGAGTTCGGGTGCCAGGTCGTGGTTCTTTTTCTCTGATCACCATTTTCAAGCTGTGTAATTAGCAAAAGCTTGTACAACTTTGAACATGCTGTAATCACTCATATTAAGCCTACCAGCAATGTATACTGTTATTGTTGTATATTATTATTATATATATATCCTCCCTGTTTGAGGGAAAAATCACCAAAGATTTAGACTGCCAAGTTTTGAGCAATACGGTGTATGCCTTCTCATACATTTTCAGGTAGCCTTCTTTCAGTCTCAATGAGATAATGCATGTGAATAATTATAGAAATCATGTGGATACATGCTAGTACAGTTTTCTTTGTGATATATAGATTGTTTTCAAAGACAGTGATTTCACTTTCCTCTGTAGAATATGCTGTAGATGAGGTCTCCAAGGATGGGCAAATGTCAACAATGCTAAAATTGATCAAAACACATGTCACCTTCATGATCTTGTTTCTGAGGTATATTAAGCAGTTCATGTAGCAGTGAATAATAAATGGAGGTTAATTGTAGGATGTTTGACCATGAAGATCCTTTGTCATCAATGCTATACGCATTTACTGCTCATTAGAAACAAGCTTTGCTACCATAGCATAAGCCCTACCACATTACATTACATTCTTCATGATATATATAGCTCTTATGTAGAAAAGTGTACGTGTCTTCTGTGAATCCTCTGGTCAGTTTTGTAGGCTATATATATATCGTGCAACTATAAAGCAGACTTAAGCCAGAGTATACCGTGTCTACAGTACAGAGGACATATATATTCAGGTGTAAGCCAAGTCTTTCTCTGCTTTTGATAGTAACACCCAATTCAGAACACTCATAGCAGTTGGCGAACCATCTTCATCCTTTTGTATACAAAGTGCTGAGCGACAATAGTGACCCAAAATCCACTTGGATGACAGTCAAGTATAGTAGAAGGGATTTTCTTTGGACGATCGAGCACGCCAATGAATTCAATCAATGCATTGTATCCTATTGTATTGCCTGACGAAGCCCGTGATGGGCGAAACGTTGCATTGATTGAATTCATTGGCGTGCTCGATCGTCCAAAGAAAATCCTTTCTACTATCAACTAAGCATGCCTAATAACTTGGATGACAGTCAAGTATGTATGAAGAAATCACTCTATAGCCTTCACCATTACAGCTAAGAAAAGAGAACTAGAAAGTGTGATAGCTATATATAATTATAATTATGTGGTCACTCTGCATTCCTGCAGGCTTTGTGGGCTCAGTGGCAATCATATAATTATACATATATGAACACTGGAACTAATGGAGAAGAGATTTCTTGGGATAGTCAGAAATGAAGAAGACCAAGGTGATGGTAGTACAGAGAGGGCGTGGTACATGCCACTTGGTGGTGGATGATGTAGATGTTGAAGTGGTGCAGACAACGAAATATTTGGGGGCCATGTTCAATGATGAAGCATCATGTGACGATGAGATTGAAAATAGAATTGAGACAGCAACAAGAATGGTTAGGGCATTAGGCAAGACAAGTCATTGAAAGGAAAGAACTAAGTAAGGCAACTAAACTAAGAGTAATCGATGCTATGGTTGTGCCAACCCTGTTGTATGGGAGTGAGACTTGGACTCTTCAGAAGAGACACAAAAGCAAAATTCAGGCAATGGAGATGATGTACCTCAGGAAAATAGAAGGTGTGACCAGAATTCCAAATTAAGACATCAGAAGAAGGCTGGGGGTTGAAGCAGTGCTAGAGAGGAGAGTTTTCGAGGAGGATGTGTGCGGAAGGAGACCAAGACGATGGGCAAGAAAGAAGTGGATAGATGATATGGAATGACATCTGTCATACATACTAAAATATATTAATGCCAGAACTGCATGTGCTTAAGATATACTAACTGCTACATTATTTATGATAATTCTTTATACTTAAGGCGACCTTCTACTGAGGAGAAAAGCAGTACGTCTGATTGATTGAGCTTTTGCATGTTGCACTGCACAAGCACTTTTGTATTATTATGATTGCGTGATCTCAGTTGTATATGCATGCCTTTTATACGATTACAGTATAAGAGACCTCAGCAGAACAGATTGTTAAGTTTCCAATTATGCTGACTGCACATATCTGTATACAACAATATGTAAATGATTTGATATGCAAACTGGTAGTATTCGCTGGTGTGTATATTTTGAAGTAGTTGTGTCTCACCTTTTGTTGAGCAGCGCTGACACCTTTAAAATCATCAATAAGCTTCTTCAGTGCCTTCCTTGGCCCCAGTTTGGGTACTACTTCTTTCAATTCATCATCATTCAAGTCAAGTAACCCGGCTCCTGATAGTTCATTGTCCAAGACAGCATGTGCAACATCATCATCAACCTTAGGCGACAGCCACATGAAAAGCTCTTCCTTGTCTAGCTCATTTAAACCTTTATCCATCTATAGGCATGGGATGAAATGTGGTACTAATACATACTTTCGTTCACACTTAACCAAAGATTTGGCAGAAAATATGTTTACTATAATTATTATGAGTGGTGGATGAGTGGGTTGTATGCTGCCGAGAGTTGTATACAACCCACTCATCCACCGCTCATAACCACCCTCTGGATTACTACAGCCACTATCCCTCTGCATGACATTATATTGATTAGAACCATCTCCTCATCACAGTTATTCCCAATTTATCTGACTATAGTTGCCAAATATACTTACCCTGCCACTGTTCTTTATCCACATATTTATTTCCCGCCTTTAATTCCCGCTTTTTGTGCATATAAAGTCTGTTATTTCAGTTTTGTATGTGTCATATCCATTGAAGATGGCCCCGGATTGGGCCGAAATGTCTGGAGATCCTCTCAAATCAGTCCTTGGCTAGTGTAGTTTCCCAAACCATTCCAGCATGCAATAACCTAGCCACATAAACGTTTTCCACATATCTATAATCTGTCATAGCCAGAGTCATTTTTTGTAGAAATATGACTGTATATACCTTTCTTGAAAATTTGTAGTGGTGGTTGTGGTGGTTAGAACATACAGTACAGGTCCAAACAGCTTGCCTAGTGACTAGGCCTTACCTCAGGTTCAGAAGGGCTACTGTGAAAGTCGTCAACCAGCCTTTTGATCATCCTTCTAGGTCCAAGTTTGGGTAACAGGTCTCTCAATTCTGTGTCAGTCAAGTCTATTAAAGTACCTCCAGAAACTCCTTCATTCTTGATAGCAGTTGCAGCTTCTTGATCAACCTTCTCTGCCAGGAGGAAATAAAGTTCTTCCTTGCTGAGTTTGTCCAGATTTCTAGCCATCTATATAAGAAATATATAGGAAGAATATTTTATAGGAGCTAGCTATAAGTGTACATACCACCACACAGTGTCAGTTGCTTTAGTGCAATGGAGTATCATGTATACAGCCTGCAGGTATATAACGTGTCAGGAAAACCAATTGAGGTTCAAGTACTACGTATGATGTGGCTCTAAGTAATTAACTAAAAAGCAAGTAATTTGGGGAAAGACGTTAGAGCAGATGAATGATGACATGCATACCAGTAAAGTGAGTATATGTAGAACACGGAGAGTGGCTGGGGACCCACCAAGTAGCTATGGGAAAAGTCCTATTATACATATTTATACACAAGACGGATACAGCATAGGTGCTTGACACAACCTGATCTATTACGCCTATACATTTCCATGAATTTTCCCTTTTACTTCCATCATCTAGAAGATGTGCTATACTAGTACTAGTTGTAGTAGACTGTTAGATTATATGCAGTGCAAGTAGGACTTGTAGACTTAGATCAGCATGTGTTTTGTCATCTTACATGAGATCATTTAGAGCACATATAAAAATGTTCAGTTTTGTAGTTGTTGCCAGTCTGCCTATTGAGCTAATTATGGTGACAGTTCGTTAAGCTCGAGAACCCGAGTAACCTAGTGGCAGGTTACTGAACTAGTGGGTCTTCAATTATTCAATGTAAGCAGTGAGTAGAATGATGACATGCTTGTAATCAAGATTGGATTAGACACATGCATTGTCAGCTGTGTGTACAGACCCAACACGCACACTGCATGCACAAACGTACTTCTCTCTGACTCAGTTTATGGTGGTTCATTTTGTTTCCAGCGTGATGCTTTTCCGCTACAGGGCTGCTTATGGGATCCCCTTCAGCTGTGCTTTCAGAGGTGTTCCTCCCAACATGCTGTGGCACTTCAGCAATATTGCCGTGGTCAGATACATCTGGCTGCATGACAGTAGGAAAAGTGGAGGTAGGGCTGGTTTGTGCTGCCACTTGAGCGTCTCTGTGCTGCTCTTCCAAAATTAAAGGAGGAACGTTCTGCCCAGAGGATGGGGTTGCCTGTAAGATAATATATATAGATAAGAGGTGTATTGTTATTGTTGCTTAATTAATAAGGCATGCAAGTACAGAAATTATATACTAGGGGGGTTCAACATTAAGAAAACACAATCATATCTTTATTTACTGTACTGTTTAGCAGGAAAGACAGCTACACACCTCAGCTACTGGGCTACAGAAGTGCTGTGAGCCTGAGGTGGATGGTGGTAGCTAAGGTCATGTGGGGTAACTCCGTGAATGGGGCAACTCTGTAAAAAATGACTTTCGACAGCTATAACTTCGCCAGTACACTTGCGATTGAGATGTACTTAGACAAGTATGATGCTTTCACTATATTGAATACCTTGCAAGTGCGCTGAGCCTCGGCGATTTTCCTTGCTGCGATAGAGAAGCAACTTCCTGTGGGAGTACAAAATCTTCGTGCATTCCTGTCAACATAAATGTAGATCTATACACACTAAGACTCTTAATTCTACCAAAAACTTGCTCCAAAGTTAGAAACAGTGTGTTTGCCACACACTGCACTGTCGACACTTTCCACATAGTCCACACGGGTGGTCACGCAGTCGTTATTTCTGAAATTCACGGAGTTACCCAATCCATCTCTACTTGACCGGCCGTCATAATTCTACAAATATCTCACAAAATGTAAGTTTAGTATTGGTGTCGGAGGTGGACATAGATGCTAGTACCTGATATCGAAGTTGGACGTTTGTCGCTTATCAACGAAACACACGCTGGACATAGCCAATCGTTAATGCAGTCAAGGCTGAGCTGATCGTACTGGTCGTTTGACACACGACAGCAGCGGGCATGGGTCCACAAGTTACAGACATCGCAGCACAAGCCGCGCTGGTTCTTCTTGACGGGATTTTTGCAGATGGTGCAAGGAAACTTCACCGGCCCTGGGTTTAGCTCTATATCCCCCGACAGCATCAGGAGCCAGTAGTAGGAAGGGATAGTAGGCGATCGTGACCTACGCGATTGGATGTGGAGATCGGGGCGAAGGTGCGAATTTCTCATCCACAAGCATTGGACAAATACAGAGTAACTGCCCTCGTTGAAAGCCCGCGGTGCGAACAGCAACTCCCTGTTATACGATTTGGAGGCTTGGGGGAGTTCGTGGTAGCCAAAAATCTGAAAAATCAGCAAACAGATCCACAGGTACGCGCGCAAGAATCTCCATTCCGCCATCTTGAAATCTACGCATGGTACTAGACAACTACGACTTACAGCAGCTGCCTGCTGGCATGCTTCCAAGAACGTTTTGACTTGCGTTCTTCGCCCAAGTCTTGGAAACAAATCCCGCATATTGTTTTCACTTAGCTCTAGAAACATTTTTCCAGAAACGTGCTGGTCTTGGAGCACAACTGCAACTTCCCTTTATATTAGCGAAGCGACGTAGTATAACTAATACTTATACAGTGCAAGTTGCATACTATTATGCATGGTCCTCATATATTCATATACAATTTAGTATTGCCTCAGATTAATAAATGCGAACAGTTCATTTGATCAAAATCCGCAACATTTAGTCTAGAACTCCAGCAGGGGTTGGGGAAATGCAGCGGCGGTGCTGGGAACTGTGGGGAGGAGTGGTGAAAGGGACCCCTTTTGGGAGTAACTGCTGCATGTATGCATGTGCATGATTGAGGTGATAGATAACGACACTTTTTATTATATTATGATACATATTTTAAATGTATTCTGCCACATTCAAATTTTAACAACAACCCTAAGCGTTACTGTCATACTTATATGGAGGAGTGTACAGGGTGACTGAGTTAGTCTGAATATAAATATTCAGAGAAATTACAGAACTAGGGTGACGCCTTTGGGCCCTTTTTGACCCAAGAGTTAGGTATTGTGGTATATAGCACAGGATGAATGCAATTATAGGTGGGCTACCAATTATGTGTGTGTAAATTACGGAGAGAACAAGAGATACCTGTACTCCGGGTATTGTACGGCGCTGTCCTGGTGCACTGAAATCTGCCTGCGAGTCAAGCTTTTCTGATGGGCTCAGTGTGCCTAGGACTTTAACAACAGATGTGGCTCTACTGTTCAGTTGTGGGATTTCCTTCAAGGCCATTGGGACACAGGTGCCATCTACACCATGCAATGCAACCTGAAGGGTACAAGCAGAGGACGAAAACTAAACCACAGCTTAGAGATTTAAAGTTTCTAGTTAAAGCATGCTGTATGTACGTATACAATGAGCTGCAGAGCTGCAATGTTTGCGTAATTAGAGCATGATTCCGAACATTTCAAAACATGGCATGGCTTTAGACATGCAGACTATACATACTGTATGTAAATGTATGCCATGGCCAGTAAAATGAATTGCATGCATACACATGCCCATGCCTAGCCACAGTATGTACGTATATATTTTAAGTGATAACTGATGCTTGTGTCAGTGCATGCGCTTAAAGCCTTGCTGTTTTATTGACGGTATATTCTCATTATACGTACGTTACTATCATTATAACTATTAAACAGTTATGCCTGTTCATAGCATTCTCTGCATGCATACATCAATACGCATGGGTTCCTCTAGGTTACTTAACTCCAAATGGTTAACTGACCTTGATTATAATTATAATGATATAGTTCAGTATTGCTAAAAGTGTGTCACCTAGTGTTTGTGCACACCTGGAATCAACTATAATATTTCCACCAGCATTTGAGAAAGGGTTAGGCTAAAACTGCACGCTGCTTGTATGAAGAAAGACACGAGCCAGTAACACTAGCATATGACACAATGAACAGGAACTACTACCCTGTGCATGATTGATGCTCCATGCTGTGTCTTCAGTGCAGGGGAGAGAGTAAATGAAGTACATATTTGTTGATTTTGATAAATGATCTTGAGCATACCCATGTAGCAGATCAATAACAACTGGATTGAAGGGTGTTTAGCAGTGTTGAGATTACACAGTTAGTCAAATCCGGGCTACCATAGGGTTGAAACACTGTGTGAGGTGACTAGCATGTTCATGAGCCTGCGAGCCTGATGTGGATGTTGATGGTGGTAACTCCTCTATCTCTGTGTGCTGTCAATGAGTGTGTGCATCCTTCTTGTTCAGTCAAACATTTTTACATGGACGTTCTCATTGAGAGCAGTTTGTCAATTCTTGCAGCATTGTGTTCCCATTCATCTGTCAACATCAAACATTAAACAGGCAAAGTGTTCCTCATTACGCAATTATATATACGTACCAGCTAGGAGGCTTTAGTTATCTTGTTTCAAAACAGGCTTCCTTCCTTGCCCATGCATGTTGGGATGGGCAGGGACAGTTATGAAAGGAGTGTAGACAGAGGGTGACTGAGTTAGTCTGAATATAAATTGTTATTATATTCAGCGAAATTAGAGAACTAGGGTGATGCCTTTTGGCCCTTTTCTGACCCAAGAGTTAGGTATTGTGGTACATAGCGTAGGATGAATGCAATTGTAGGTGGGCTACCAATTGTATAACTTATGAAGAAGTAAAAAAAGAACGGTGGAAGAAACTACGTACGTATACAAAGCTATACATATATGTACTCAAGATACCTTATGAAACAGAGCAGCCTTGTACCTATCTCTCTGTACCTACGGTACTTGACACGGATAACTTACATTTTTCCGAGGAATTCCTCGATTTTCCGGTGCGGACGGACGCGGATATCCACGCGGACGTGCTCGGATTTTCCGCACGATTCCGCTGTGGTTTTCCGCAAGATTCCGCGCGGAAGAATCTAGGCAGGAATTCCGCGCGGATTCGTGCGGAAAATGGCGAACCCAGCAGGTACGTACGTACGTATGTACTCGCAACACACTTCCTTCACAAGCGGCGTCAAATGACCTGAAACGTCGACTTAGGGTTTAACAAACATCAAGATAACCGCAAGCTAGCACGTATATAATTATATACGCAGTGATTTTGCGAATGACCAAATGGCTGACCAGTGGAGAGAGCCCCTCAGTGGTAGGGTGACTGCAAGGATACTGCTTCAGCAGCCAATACCCGTCTTCGATCGAGTGCGTAAGCTTTCGCGCTCATCCGCGGATGCCGCATTATATAGATCCGCGGAACGTCCGCGCATTGCCGCGCTGACGATCCGCGTATTGCCGCACGGGCGTCCGCGTATTGCCGCGCGGCAGCCCTCGGAAAACCGACGCGGCGTGTCTGCGGAAAAAGGTAAGTTTTCCGTGTCACGTACCGTATCTCTCTTTTTCTCCAATCGCCACTTTCCTCAAGCTGTGTAGTTAGCGAATTTGAACAAGTCACACACCCACCAGCTTGCATAACACTCACCGACGACTTACGTATGTGTATTACTGACGTACAGAGAGATAGGAACAGTGCACCATCATCCACCTCAAGCTCGCGAGCTCATGCACATGCTAGCTGCCCACTGAGCATACCATTGCACAGATCGAGCCTCAATGCATGGGTCCTCAGTGGTCGCAGCATTACGGCCTGCCCGTGACCATATCTATGGCGATTGGAGACAAAGAATCGTGGCCAGATTGGTGGCTCACGCGGCTGAAACTCCACATTAGAGTGTAGGCCACAAGTTCAAGCACCGGGTCGTGGTTCTTTTCTCCACTCGCAACTTTCCTCAAGCTGTGTAGCTAGCGAAGTTGAACATGACACATGAACACGTACACCAGTAGATGTGGTAACTTTTTCTTCTATATATCTGTGCCCAGTGCATCCGTGCTAATGTAACTGGATTAGGGGCTGCTGTCCTCTGGCAAGTTTGAGAGCGATAAGGTATGAAACCGGTATTCAAAGCTTGCACTTCCAATCACACAGTAGAGAGTGAACAGGAATTAGCATGGGTTGTACCTTACCTGTGTTCGGGCAGTTCCTTTGATATCGATGACAATATTCTGCAGGAAGGAATGATAGCAGTGAACTACCAGTCACAAGTGAAGTCTTATCATCACCAACATAAGATCAGTTCATGTGCCTGCGATTGAGGCGTGAATTGAAAATATAATGCAGCTTTCGTATTTTTGTGGCTTTTCAGGCATTCGCATAAATTTAGTGCAACAAAATTGTGGATGTGAGCTGTATAAACACAGGGCAACTGAAATCATATCTACTCTAAAATCTTTCGAGTTGCAATATGTTTAGTATACTATATCATTGCAACCTTAGTAATATTTTGTATCATGATGTCATATAATGAAGAAAATACACACCCACCCACGATTTAGACACCCCCCAGGAAGTGCCCTCCAGGTCATCTATGGGATTAAGATTCCACATTTCCTTTGCTTCCCTTCCAGTCCCTTTTCACTTAGCATGGATGCAGACAAGATGATCTATATTCTAGTCACGTATACATAGCAGTAGAGTGTGTTGTCTTGGATTGTACCAACCTACCATTTGCAGTTGTTCATCATCTTGCACACACGGCTCTGGAGCACTTGTGTATGTTCGTGCTGGTTTAGAGTGCACATCTGCCTTGCCATCCATTTCTGCTTTCTGACATTGTTTAGACTGCACAGCTGAGGGATTCTGATTGAAGAAAAAAGAATTATAATACGTGCGTAGATCATTATATGTACACGCTACAGCTATGTATTCACATGCATGCTGAGTAGTTGAATAAATGTACAGTCATGAAACATGCATACTATCCATATGAAATGTGAGGAACAAGGAGGAGTATCCAAAGCAACTATCCCCTCAATCATCTGGCAACATTTCAATACAACCAGCTATTCTACACTAAGTCTAATGTCAGAGTATCCACTTTTTGGCCTCAATTTTTACTGCATTGTGTTGGACACAAATCATACAAACTAACATCCAATAATTGGCTATACTCCAACATGGCTGTGGCCTGTGGCCAATCATTACGTATATACATCATTCAAATGTTTGTGCCATGTAGTACATGCAGGACCGGCAGAAGCAGTTTGACTTTGGTCAGGCAAATTCGTGCAAGGTGTATTTCCTTGTGGTCCCAAAGCATTAAGGGCAAAAAGTGGTGTTTTTCATGGCTTTATATAGCTAGCTGTTTTTACTACTTCCAGGTTCCTTGCTAACTTTGAAGCTGTCATTATTCTGACCCTGCATTCATTGATGCACCCCTTAGACTACGTTCAACTGCATGTTACATGTAGTTTGATCATCTAATTTCTGTTTTGTGCATAGAAAAGTGTTTGAAAACAGAAAGCAGTTACAATAATGCCATATGCAGAAACCAAGGTTAATAGCTACTGGACCTGAACACTAACTTGATGTGACAGATCAAACACCAAATGTGCCAAAAACACGAAGCCTATGCTCACAAAGCCATTTTACCGCGAGCGCGCAACGTCTGAGGCAACGCACAAATCGCGCGAGCATATTTGGTCGACGACCATTTTATTAAAATGGCCGTCTATTGAGGACGCCTAGCGTGCAACCCCTTCCCCTAAATTCTGCGGATTGCGCTGTGCAGGACTAACGACGCTGAGCGTTTTACACTCCAATATTGTTACAGTGGATGGCAGAGTAAGTTGCAAGCATATATTAGTTAAAAAGAATATTAGTGAGTCAGAAATTATTGGTCCGGCAACTGCCGGGTCTGCCGGACCTGTACTCTGACTGTCACGATATAGTCATGTCATGACTATATCGTGACAGTCAGAGATGTTGCATAGGTTTTCCAAGGGTAGCCAGATTTCATTCCAAGTGAACCTAGGGCATGCACACAACACATGGCATAAGACGCGCTGCCATGGTTGTGCAGGGATTTGAAGCTTTGTGGTGATATGTATACACTATAGCTAGGATAAGGCCACGTCTCAGAATAAAACAGATATTTCCCCCATGGGAGTGTCTGGTCTATTGAGTTAGACCTCCTTCACATTTTGGATTACCGTATAGCAGAAAATATTTGTGGGGTTTAGATTTGACCATTTGGCGATTTCAGAAAATAATTTAATTCCTAGCCAATATTTTGACCTTATTAATACGCTGCACATTGGCATCTCAAGGTATACGTTCATGTTGTTGTAGTCAATGTGTCTGGCCCTGCTGAAGTGTCTGCTGAGAGAAGGACCTGTGCTGAAGTGTTACACTCTCTCAGTGAAGGAGATGAAACAGGTGAATGGGTGTGCGAGGCGATCTCTTGTGAGCGACCATAGGTTGGCATGAAGCGCTAAGTTACACCCCTGAAAACAGGACAAATATAGGCAGGTACAATACCAAGAATTTTCCTGCTAGGGTTATTACGCACTTAGCAGTGCCCGAAAGTAAAAAAACAAATGCGAGAAAGCTCTTATTAAGTATGATGGTAGCCATTTTGTGACGTCACTAATCCATTGGACTCAAAATCTGCCAAATATATACCTATCATGGCAAATCCGTCAATGCCCGCCAATATTTTCCGCTATACAGCAACTATGTAAAATAGGCCCCTACTTTTGGTTAAGGCGAAACACAAAACAGGTCTTCATAGCTCCATAGCCTAGGGTTTGCCATGAAGCCATGGAGCAAATGTTGACTTGGTTTGTTAGAATGCAAAGGATACCCCCTTGTTCCTGACCTAATTACCTTGTTCCGGTTCTAATTTCAAGTAGCAACACATTGACCAAGTAGCTACATTATCCTTACATCTCTACAATGTCTGCCTCAGACTGGCCTTACATACACAACTGTAACCTGATTTCACAAGCGCTAGTGTGCAACTTTGTGGTCCACTTACCCTCCCTCTTTGCTCTTGCAGTGGATGTTCTGTGCCAGTATGGCTGCTATCCCCACTCTCAGGTGCCTCTGCAGCAAACAAGGGCAAAGATCATGTTAATCAGATACGGTTTAGGACCTTTTAATGAGAACAGCTAGTGGACATGCATATATAATCACACACATGCACACACAAACACAACTAGTCTATTGCACCAGACTAACTGAATTGGGGGAGGGGAGTGCATGAGACCACATGTACAAAGATTCACTAATGAAACAAACCTTCTGGTGGCAATTCTCTTAACATATCCATCCCAAGTTTCTGCATCTTTGGGAAAGCCTCTGCTGCAATGATCATTTTGCAATACTCCATCAAAGTAACCACATTGGCATTAGACTTCAAATGTTCAAAGAGTATCTCCCTTGGAGTTTCATCATTGGTACTCTCAATCTTTGCAATGAGATCACCATCAATAACTCTCCTACGTTTCAACCTGAGCAGATTGTGCTTTGCATTCACCACCTTAATAAACTCTTCTTCATACTTCTCTAGGACATGTGATACTGCAACAAGAAAGATACACAACCTAAACAATGCAATGCTTCCACCCTTGTAGGGACCACGGAAACAAGTAAAAACACTCAGTAACCTCATTGAATGCTCATCTGTGCAGTTCATTTCTCAAAACACCTAAGTCATCTGCATGCATGTATGGCTTCTAGGTGTCCACAGAGCTAATGAGGTGTCGAATGCTAACCATGCAAACATTTGTGATAAGGTAAGGGAGGGGGTTACCGAGCGGTGTTTTTTTTTTCCAAAAACTCGATTGATAACTTGCCTTTTTTTCAAAGGAACACGTACATTGAGACCTAAACGGTGTTGGAGAGTGCATGCACTTGTTCTCACTTAGAAAATCTGATGTTCCTTTCGAGTGTTTGGAAACCCCCTCCCTTACATGCATGTATGCCTTCTAGGTGTCCACACAGCTAATGAGGTGTCGAATGCTAACCATGCAAACATTTGTGATAAGGTAAGGGAGGGGGTTACCGAGCGGTGTTTTTTTTTTCCAAAAACTCGATTGATAACTTGCCTTTTTTTCAAAGGAACACGTACATTGAGACCTAAACGGTGTTGGAGAGTGCATGCACTTGTTCTCACTTAGAAAATCTGATGTTCCTTTCGAGTGTTTGGAAACCCCCTCCCTTACATGCATGTATGCCTTCTAGGTGTCCACACAGCTAATGAGGTGTCGAATGCTAACCATGCAAACATTTGTGATAAGGTAAGGGAGGGGGTTACCGAGCGGTGTTTTTTTTTTCCAAAAACTCGATTGATAACTTGCCTTTTTTTCAAAGGAACACGTACATTGAGACCTAAACGGTGTTGGAGAGTGCATGCACTTGTTCTCACTTAGAAAATCTGATGTTCCTTTCGAGTGTTTGGAAACCCCCTCCCTTACATGCATGTATGCATTCTAGGTGTCCACACAGCTAATGAGGTGTCGAATGCTAACCATGCAAACATTTGTGATAAGGTAAGGGAGGGGGTTACCGAGCGGTGTTTTTTTTTTCCAAAAACTCGATTGATAACTTGCCTTTTTTTCAAAGGAACACGTACATTGAGACCTAAACGGTGTTGGAGAGTGCATGCACTTGTTCTCACTTAGAAAATCTGATGTTCCTTTCGAGTGTTTGGAAACCCCCTCCCTTACATGCATGTATGCATTCTAGGTGTCCACACAGCTAATGAGGTGTCGAATGCTAACCATGCATATATATAACCATAATATAATATATAACAAAATAATTGGAAACATTTGTGATATGTACTAGGCATGCACACTCTAAAGTTTTTGTTGTTTGCACTGTTCAGAGAGGTTTAGCTAAGTTATCCGTAGGTTAACTATATCCTGGACTTATACGTAGATTAGCTATATCCTGAACTACTAGCCTAATTGCTCAGCAACATCTGTGGCTGATAAGGGCAGCATCTAGATGTGCAATAGTTGGTATATGTCACTGACATAGACAAAGAATAACTATATACAAATAGGACATGTAGCTACAGTACGCAAGCTCTCAGCAAAGTCCGTCAGTCAGACGTAGCTAGACAGGATTCATGCGCTACGCGAAAAGTGTAAGTACATTTTGTGTAGCTACAGAGCTACGCTACGTAGCTAGCTAGCTACGTGAGACCTGTGATCCTGTCACCCCCTAACGGAACTGACCAGGCTTATGATACAAACTACCTTCCACCGGCAACCTCACTTCTCCCGTTCGTACCTTCATTGGGAAGAGCTTGGGCCATCGGGGCAACTAACTAGCTAGTTCAGCAGAGAGAGAAGGAAGGGTCACTTTTGGCAGGCGCCAGCAGTAGGCTGGGTCAGGATGACAGTCGGAGGAAGCAGGAAGGGGGTGCGATGGGTCAACTGAACTGCCTAAACAGCGAACTGCTGAGTCACAGAGAACGTGCCAAGGGTGACGCCCTTCACAACGACTCCGGATTTGGGCATATTTGCCCATGTGACAATGACTAATGAATCTCGTTTGCCATGTACAGTTCAGTCAGTTTCTTCAGTATTTCTTTGTGTCACGTATAGCCTCGTCTCCGGCTGTCTGGAGGGGCATTATGGCATATGACACTAACACACACAGGTCAACAGAATACGTTAGCTAGCTAGCTAAATGTACCAGACCCTTTCTATCCCACCCATTAAATCAAACACGCCTTGAGTCTAGCTAGCTAGGGACTACATAGAAGTAATACAGCCTGTGTGCACTGTGCAGTGCATGTGCATGGTCGTGTGTGGCCCTCTTTCCACTTGTGGCTGACTGCCAGGTTCTAGCAGCTTGATCACACCTTCAGCTGGCCATTGCTAAACTTGCAGTGATAGTTAAACTTGCAGTAGTAGCTTCCTGAAGACACGGGACCCAATGCAAGGCATAGTACAGCTGGACTTGTACAGTACAGTACATCACAATCTTCAACGGCGAGTTGCTGAGTCACAAAGAGCGTGCCAAGGGTGACGCCCGTCACAACGACTCCGGATTTGGGCATATTTGCCCATGTGACAATGGCTAATGAATCTCATTTGCAGTCAGTTTCTTCAGCATTTCTTTGTGTCACTTGGCCTCGTCTCAGGCTGTCTGGAGGGGTGTTATGGGATAAGTCACTATCACATATACAGCTGCAGGTCAACAGAATACGCTAGCTAGCTAGCTAAATGTGCCAGACCCTTTCTGTCCCTCCCATTAGCTAAATCAAACATGCCTTGAGTCTAGCTAGCTAGGTACTGCATAGAAGTAATACCGCCTGTGTGTCCTGGGCAGTGCATGTGTATGGTTGGGTGTGGTCCTCTTTCCACTTGTGGCTGACTGCCAGGTTCTAGCAGCTTGATCACACCTTCCTTCAGTAGCCGGCCATTGACTTGCAGTTGCTAGCTTCCTGAGAACACGAGACCAAAGGTATAGTACAGCTGGACTTGTACAGTGCAATACATCACAATCATCTAGTTGTGGCTATGTCTAGCACGCTAGATGTTCTGGGGTTTTCATTCCACTTTACTATTAGCCCATCTCTTAGTGTGTTCAATGCACTGTGATGGCTAAGGTGCTAGCTAGCTATATGTCAAAATACTGCACACACCTCACTGCTGCCAGCTTAAACAGTATGCTTTAACACTAAATCACTTCGACAATGGTTCTGTGCATGCCTGAAAGGTGGGATTGCAGTGAATATGTAGCGAGTTAACGCTTGGGATGCCTTGTAGAGTACAGCATCACGTTTAGCTAACACAACAAGCTAGCTATTAATTGTAGCTGCGCAACTAGGAGCTGTAGGAAGCAGGTGGCTAGCCAGTGAGTTGCTGAAAAACGGAAGAGTCACATATGTATCGAGCTCTCGCACTCAAAGTCAATGGTTGAACCTGGCTACTTGGTTGGGTATGCCCCTGCGGGGGAGGCATCGGTTAGGCATGTCTCTCTAAACTGAGTGCTACTAAAGACTATAGGCACTAAAGTGCTAAACTCTCGGCCCAATAACCTATAGAAAGTTTCCATCTTTCCAATGAAAATATTAATTAGAAGATGTAGTCTTATAATTACAGCTGGCATTAAGTCAAAAGCTTGACAATGACAGCGTTGTTATTACATCATAGTAAAATATACTATTTTTAGACATGCACAAGGCAACAGTGCTGACTCTGCAATATGAGCATTCACAGCTAATGCCAGCACTGAACACATTGTGGAACAAATCGGCATCAAGTTTAGTGTAATGTGCTTCATTGCAACACTCTTCTGGTACATCATGCAACGACACAACAACAGGTGCATGAAATCTGGGCCAAGCTTTACTACAGAATAGAATGTACATATTGAACTGTTTACTGACACACTTCTCGCACCAAGGCTCTGAGGCTTGCCATGCGCTTCCTACTATCTGTGATTTTGCAAAGTCTGTTTCAGAAGCTCTGATGCTAGCCATGTCCACACCTACCGGTGTGCCACAGCGTATGGCATGTGTCCAATGGTACACTATAGGGCTGGAATCACTCAGGTCAGCCTACTGTTTGCATAACTGTCAACATGTGGCTTGGAGCTTGTAATGAGCTGTAGAACTGGTATGTGGAGGGGTGTGGTGGTGACGTTTTGCAATTTGTAGTGGTCTGTCTGTCTTGTTGCAGCCTCTGGTACTACAGGGTTGGAACACAGAGAAGGCATGTGTAGATTGGATTTTAGTGCGGTGTGTGCAGTTGTGCGTCCGTGTGTGCGTGTGGTCATGGGGGAAGAATGTGGCAGTAGAGTCCCATACATGATACAGGCACAAGCCATGTATAGCTTGTATGCAGAGATAGCACATCAAGACTGTCCACTCCTTTGTGTGGCCACCATGTGCAGTGATGAGTTGTAACTTATAACCTGTATGTATGTATGCTGTAATGAACATTACCGCATGTCATGCCACTGTTGTCACCTCCTAGCTTTCTTCACTGTATACCTACATCTGTGTGCATCTGAAGACTTCACATGCCCTGCATTGATCTCCGTGGCATGATGTGTGCATGCATGGTGCAAGACGATTTCACACTCCATCAACAACCCACGAGATCGCTGCCATTTCGTCTCACATAGCTAGCTACATATATAGGTGGGGCCTTTCTCTTTGAAGTGCATGAATGTGAGTTACCCAACGGGTAATGCCCTCCCCTCCACCCCCCCCCACACACACACACAAACGCTTGTGGAGGAACAGTGAGAGGAGTGACTGCAGGACAGAGTTAGCTAGAGCTAGTGCATTTGACAAGGGCAGTACTAGTGAAATTGATTAATCTTGTGCATCGAAAAAGGATGGGACGCAGTTCAATGTACTGTGTGAGGCTGTGTAAGGTTACTTCATGGCTAATGACTCTACCTCTTGAGGATCAAGGATTTTCCCAGTACAAGAGTGCATTTCGGGATGCATTGGCTCTCTGATACAATTGGTTGCCAGATCGAATGCCTACTAGGTGTGCTTGCAATGAGCCATTCACTGCATGCCTTGTCAAGTCCCAAAGGAGACTTCCCTACTCACCGCCACAATGAGATTTGGGATATCACGTGCAGCCTTCTGTCTGAAGTAAGTCATGATGTTACCTTGGAGCCCACACTACAGCCCCTTGATGGACACACTCCCAGATATGCATCTGCAATCACTGACGATGGTTTCAGGGCAGACATACAGGCCAAAGGATTCTTGGGAACCTCTCACCAACGTGCATTTTTTGATATCAAGGTATTTAGCTAGCTAACCCACACGCACCATCCAACAAGAGGTTTCTCATCCCTGCCTGTTCTGCCCATCATGAACGAATCAAATGGCGCCTGTATGAGCAAGGGGAACAACGAAGTTGGGCTGGCATCCTTCACTCCACTCATTTTCAGCACCACTGGAGGCACGGGCAAATCCGCTAAAGTCTTCTGTGGACGCCTTGCTGACAAGATTGCCACCAAAACCAAGCAACCATATTCCAGCACCATCACATGGATCCGATGCAGGCAGAATTTTTCAGATCATCACTGTCGTGCTTGAGAGGATCACGCCACAACAGCTGCCACAGATTGCCAGCTGATTCTACTACACTGGCAATCCGGGAAGCGGCTTAGCCAATATCTGACAGATCATAACATTCAATCTTAACGTAACTATGTACTTTTGATTGTCAGGTCACTTGTAATATGTTTATTCGGCAATTGTTATTCTAGTAATGTAAGGCAAGACTATCGGTTGGGCATGCATCTCTAAACCGAGTGATTGCTCGTAAGTAGGAATTGCGAAATAGATGCATCATGGCCGACGACTCATGTCTCGCCTTTGCCGCTGGAACCGTTGACTCCGTGAAGGAGTACTACAGGAAGCTCTTGCACGGAACGGACGACCTGAAGACGAACGCGTGCACGATGTCCTGTGGGTCCGGTCTGCCGACAACGATTAAGGAAGCGATTTCGGAGTGCCATTCAGAAGTCGTCGCGAAGTGTGTTGACTTACTAGTCCATTGACTATGCTTTGTCAAGCTTGTGTTTGTACGTGTGCATGAAAGCTAGTGCAGAAGTCGTAGGAAGTACCTCTTCCTCCTCATAACAGCTCCAACTTCTCTTTGCCCCTGTCCGATGTTGTTCAGTGCGTGCCCTAGTCAGCTGGGCAGCCTCCACTGTGACAAGCTGGACCTGGCAGCTTAACGCACAGAGTGATTATATATAGAGTGATATTGTGTGAAGCCAGAGAGGCTCAGGATCAGGTAGAAGGAATGCACCAAGCCATCGGCCTGTAAACAGAGTTGGGAAGCGATACTACGCCCGGCTCTAGCAACTGTAGTGTAAGGGTTGGCGGTTGATTTCCTTTCCAGGTTTAGGTGCAATCTGCAACGTCTCAAGTGCAAAAAGCTGCTTAATCTGGCTTAGTTTGTTCTTTCTACCTGATCTGAGGCTCATTGATGTAGGCCATTGACAATGAGAGCAGTGTCAATAACATTGTGATTACAGGACATTTTGGCCTCATAGGCCTCTCTAACTGTATACAGCTGTTTTGTTCACAGTTGACAAAAGCCTGTAGCCTGAAACCTCCTGCTAGTGATTGTGCTGTTGTGTATTGGAAGTTATTGCAGAGAGTCATGTTTTAAAGCAAGGTGACCCAAGCCTCTAACCCTATACATACATACATACATCATGACAGCATGCCATACTGTATGTACCAGTAAGTGCGCCATGTACCAGGCACACTAGGCCAGACTGCCCCATACAGCACTGAACACATATTGCACTGTATTGTGTTGCATGTGTATTCAGTCTCTGCATGTGTTTGTATGTGTTGTGCACCTTCCACTGTGCCACACATGTACTATGTGCAGGTACTACGGGTGTGGTCTTGTATTCCCGGAAGCAGTCGAGGGCTGCCGTGTCCTTGACCTCGGCAGTGGATCTGGCAGGGACTGTTTTGTCCTCAGTAAACTTGTTGGACCAGAGGGCTTCGTCACTGGAGTGGACATGACCCAGGAACAGGTGTGTGTGTGTGTACGTGTGTGTGTGTGTGTGTGTGTGTGTGTGTGTGTGTGTGTGTGTGTGTGTGTGTGTGCGTGTGTGTGTGTGCGTGTGTGTGTGTGTGTGTGTGTGCGTGTGTGTGTGTGTGTGTGTGTGTGTGTGTGTGTGTGTGTGTGTGTGTGTGTGTGTGTGTGTGTGTGTGTGTGTGCGTGTGTGTACATGTGTGCGTGTGCATGTGTAATCATTCTCTGCGTGTGTTTGTACTCCAACAAATGTGCTGTTGCTGGAAACGTCATAACCAGAACGAACTATTGACACAGAAGAGAGGCACATGTGCATAATAATATAATATGATGTGCATGTAAAGTGTTGTCCCGTTACTCTTATATACCTGTCTTAGTTCTCTAAGTACAGGGTATGCCCCTGCCAGTAATCCTTTCCCCACTCCCATGCAGTTGGACGTGGCTGTCAAGCACATTGACTACCACACCAGTCAGTTCGGCTACTCCAAACCCAATGTGGAGTTCCGTAAGGGCTACATTGAGCGACTGAAGGAAGCCGGCATAGAGGATGGATCTCAGGACATTGTCATGTGCGTGCCCACATAGACTGTGCCAGCATGCAGCCAGTGGTGTGATATTATACGAGCATTGCACTACAGGCTTGTCTGCTTCTCAAATGGTTCTACTCCTATTGTCCCACAGATCCAACTGCGTTGTCTGTTTGTCTCCTGACAAGAGAGCTGTGCTTAAGGAAGCATACAGAGTACTCAAGGTATTGTGTATGTGAAACACACACACACATACGCACGCACGCACGCACACACACACACACAGACACACACACACACACACACACACACACACACACACACACACACACACACACACACACACACACACACACACACACACACACACACACATACAGTGTATACAATATTTGTCAATATATTGTAAGTAATGAGTATGTGATTTAATGGCACAATGCCCTCTGGCAGCACTTAGCGTAATCACCTGTACGTACTTCCCATGTTCCTACTCCTTGTAGCCTGGTGGAGAGATGTACTTCAGTGACATGTACAGTGACAGCCAAGTGTCAGAGGAAGTGAGGGAAGATGACATGCTTTGGGGAGAGGGCTTTGGAGGTGCTCTGCAGTGGGAGGAGCTCATGGAAATTGCCACTGAAATAGGGTTCTCCCCTCCCATGCTGGTAGAGGTCTCACCTATCAGCATTGATGAAGCAGTACGCAGTCGTATTGGTATGTTGTTAGTGTGTAGGCTGCAATGGGCATGCATACAATACGTACTGTGTGTAGGCCTCTGGCCTGTCCATTTGAAGCTCTTGTGTACATACGTACATATACATGTACATAAGACCTCACGTACATGTACATATACAAAAGACCTGTGTAGTCTCACTTGTGCTCCAGAAGATGTATGGTCAGCCATCTGTTCTGCATGTGCATTGTGTTTATGTGCATTGCTGTAACTTAGGCCTTTACGCCATGAGTCTCTTCAATCTGCTGCTCACAGCGTGTTTTGTCTGGACTGCAAAGGTGACTGTGTGTGTGTGTGTGTGTGTGTGCGTGCGTGTGTGCGTGTGTGTGTGTGTGTGTGTGTGTGTGTGTGACTGTGTGTGTGTGTGTGTGTGTTCCCCTTCAGGTGGTGTCCACTTTTGCTCTGCCACTTACCGTCTGTTCAAGGTGGGCCCTTCAGAGCAGTGCAGGGACACGGACACGGTCATGGAGGTGCAGTACAAGGGTAGGTGGGGGGAGGGGGGGAGTGGGGGAGGATGGTAGGTCGAGGGTGGGAAGGAGGGGAGGATGGATGCATGAAATGAGAGGGGAAGAGAGTGGAAGAGAGGGTAGAGGTGAGGGAGGGTGAAGGGAAGGATGGGCAAGAAGTTGTTTGTGGGAGCTGTGTATGTACGTATATGAACTTACCTTTGTAGGTGTGAGTCATTATGTCACTCACTTTGTAGTGATGATTTGGCTCTATTTCGCATTGTCATGTGTCTGCTCTTAGGCTCACCAATCTTGTATTTGCTTTTCATTACTGTTGCAGGTTCCATTCCAGATCACCCCAGCTCTCTCCATTTGGCATGGGATTTAGAAATTGGAGTGAGTGTAATTTTGTGAGGTTTCTTATAATTATGTTGCAGGCACAAGCCGTACTCCTGTTGGTGTGTGCACAGAGTCCAGAGGTGTATATTGTAAAGGGAGGCATGTCCTCTGTGTCTGCATTGAAGTCCCTAGAGTACAGAGCCACTTTCTTCCATTGCAGACCAGCTGTGCTACTCTGCTACCAGCCTCCATTGCTCAAGTGCTGTTGACTAGCCGGCTAGCCCCTCACTTCACGGTCACACCCTCCCAACAAGATGGCAGTCAGATGAAGTACAAGAGTGTCAGTGAACTGAAGAAGGTCAACCCTTTTCATGTGATGGAAGCAGACCACACAAAGAAGGCATCCTGTTGCTAGTGAGGTGGTAGCAAGGCAGTCATTGCAGTCCGTTGACATTAACAACCAGTGCACATGGTGTCGCAGCAAGGTAGTGGCGTGTAGTGTGCCTACCGCGCTATGGCTGGTTGTGACTTCTTTCACCTTGGCTATTTATAAATTTATTTGCATGTCTACATTTATATTGTTGTGTCTCAGTCATACAATTAAACTGGTTTCAATTCAATTTGCCATCACTTTGCAAGGTGGACACACCAAGGTCAAGGTACTGTAGAAGCTCTCTGCTCACCTTACAGGGTGTAGTCCTTGCTATGGCTTGTCCTGTGGTTTTGTGGCTACTGTGCCTTAATTAAATAGACCTACAATGAAATTACATGATGGGCTGCAACAGTGGTTGGGGTGACAGTCTATGGGGTGATCTATTATTCCTCGGAAATCTATCTGTCTACTCAGAATACCAACACACTATCCCACCAGACCACCAGATTGAAATTATAAATTCTCAGTGTTATTCCAGAAGACTGTATAATGAGTTGATGTAAAGTCAGTACAAGAACAATCATCATGCTCACCACATGTTTAGAGCGTAAAGCAGATGATTTAGCGAATAAAATGCACAAAATATCTTGCTGACAGAAACCTTCAAATGTTCATCTAGGATGTACTGTGATGGCACTGCTGCTCAGCATAAGGTAGTTAGTATTGAGAGAAAGTGTCCTCTGCAGCTGCAGGAGTGCTGCACAAGTGAGCTGAAGGTAATAGTTACATAACCAAGATATGTATCTCTGGGGTTCAAATCCCAAGGCTCAAGGGCGCTCCCAATGCTAGTGATGTAAGTTGCCAGAGACACCAATTGGTCAGCATTTAACTAGTATAGACGCTATTAATTAGAAGGTAAAATGTAACAAGAGTAAAGCAAGGCATAAGTCATCTACATGTTGCACCCTCCTAGCTCGTTTGCCCAGGATGATAAGATCAGTGACAAACACATTGATGTACATATTATATTCAAACAAGTATGTAGTGCACCCACCAACCGCTGGGTAGGTACTAGTACTGAACCTTTGACAAGAAGGGAATTGTGGTTGGGATGCTTAAAGTGACTGCGAAAAAGGTGAAGAAGAAGTGTATATGCATGAGTAATTATAAGTAATGGCCCATTGCACTGGTATATATATATATATATATATATAATGCCAACCCCTGTCCATATTTCCCATTCCCATTTCCCATTCCCAATTTTGCCCTTCCAATAGGCCATTGTTCAGACTGCTTGGACCAGGTTCTTCCTCCCTGCCCCAATCCTTGTCATCCCTCCCATCATCATGACTCAGCTGGAGAAGTGAGAGCTGTGTATATACAAGCTGTATAGTTTGCTGTGGTAGTGGTACATTGTATGCAGACTCCTTATTTGATGAATTGTCAAATGTCGCTCGTACTTGTTACTTTGTACACATACACACGCTCACACCCAAATAGACCAACCCTTTTCTCACCCCACTGCAGGACCAAGTTCCTCTCGTCCAACCCTCGCCTTGTCCTTCCTGTACAAGCGGTAATGGATTTGCAGTTGTTCGTTACTTGTGTCCACATATATAGACGATAATGATATAGCAAGGAGGAAGGAGTGTGGAAAGGTGCATGCATGGAAGTATGTATATAATGGTGGACGAATATACAGGCATTGAGAGTGTTGGCAATGGATGATGATGATGAATCAAAAGGAGGTCCCATTTTCTGTAGAGATCGATGGATAAAATGCAAGTTTGAGTTTTCCAGACATGGGGATGGATGCATGGCACTTCTTGTACATGTGTAACAACCTGTAAAGTGAAGGGAAGGGAAGTATTCAATCTAATAGCAGTTTTTCCTGCCAAACCACTTGGTTCTTCTCAGCCTTGTACATTTCCCAAGGCGCAGTTGCAAGATTTTAGCATTGAATTGGATAATATGCTGGAACCAGAAGTAGAAAATAATGAAATGTATATTATATGATGTATCACATGATGTGATAATACAATGCAATGCATATAGATTGTGTGTATATAGTAATCAAAATGTATTAGTGGAAATGGTGCCTTGTTATAATTAGCATACTTCTTAGAGCGGATTGCAACTAGATAATTATATGGGCTATGCAAGGAGCCATGGCCAGTAACTTCCAAAGCAAACTTGGAATCGACCACTACAGTGTACAATTAATTATGAAGTACAACAAAGGACTTTAGCACAGACTGTTTTTTATGTAATTAATTAATAGAAATACAAAATGAAAATATAATGTAGATAGATCATCTATGTATGCTTAAATATAAAACTTATATATAATATTAATATAGGCAAGATATGCATGTGCCAACATGCATGAGAATTAGCTTGCACTATAAGTACTCACACAAATTCATCTATTTTTAAATAACTTAAATCAGCTGTCCAATTTCATGAATTACAAGAAGAATCAATGGCAAACTTGGCACTGGGAACCATCGTTAGCCAAAAAAATTCATTAAGTAATATTCAAATTAGTAGAATACAACAAACTTGGCAAAGAATAATAATGTAACTTTAATTAATGGTACTGGAAATCTTATTATTATAAAATTCAATGAGTTACATGCAAACATAGTTTATAGTTTGGATTCAGTGCTTCATAGCTGCTGATAATTTTGCTGCCTGGCTTAGAGCTCTTTCCTGGAAGATAGTTTCGTCCTTCATTTTTAAAAGAAGAGCTGCCTCCTTGCGAACTTTCTGAAGACATTGAATTCGTTTCCTGTACCCGCTCTTTGCTTGGTCTTCTTCAGACTGAATGAGGAGGTCAATGTACTCTACTTCGCTCAGAGGATTTGGACGAAGAGCAATTTCATCCAGCCGTTTTAAGATCTGCTGGGCTTGGCAAATTTTGTCAAGCGCATCCTGATACCCGTTTGCCACGTCTTCTTGAAGCCTTGAAACCAATGCCATCTTCTGCGTGTTTGCAGCTGTTGCAGATTCATATCGTTTCTTTAGGTTGTCATATGTTCTAGTCACAGTTCTTTTGCTGAATTCAAACCTAAAAGGATTATTCTTATGAACATCCCATCTGCATTTTCCAGTGCACACGGTACAAGACCCATTCTTCATTGCAATGCATCTAATCTTATCTCTGTCATCAGCAAAAGCACAGTTCTCGTGGCATGTAAAATTGCACCTTAAGCAGTTGGTCACATGAATTCCCTGACCGCTGATATCAACCTGTTTGATTAGTGGTTCTTCTACAGTATATGTAAAGTTCCTGTTAGCCTGAACATCAGCCTTGTGTTGACTCAGAATGTGTTGTTCTTGTTCTAATTCATCAATTTTTGACAGAATGTTGTGCATAGTTTTCTGTATAGCTTGCAGTATAACTTTAAGCTGTTCACGCTCATCAAGTACCTCTCGAGTCAGCTGAAGGCTTCGAGGTTCCATTACCTCCAACTCACGTAGGAAGGTTTTGAAACTCCTTTCACCCATTCTCCAAAACATAGAGCAAAAGCCTTCATCAACGTCCTCACTGTTATCATCATGCTCATTCATGAACAAGGCTGAGTTGTTGAACTTGAAACTCTTTTGGAATGGAATATCAGCCTCTTTGACAGCGTTCAGGACTGCAGGCCTCGCCCCATCGGCAAAGGTAATCATCAAGAAGATATTGGGCCCAATATCCTTGCCAAAAATGCTCAAAATAGAGTCAAATATATATCTTTGAGTAGCCGTCAGTCGTGCTAAGGATGCCTGGGTTACAAAAGCAACTGCATTGATCTGGTCAATACCAGTGGGTTGAGGAAGGGAAAAGAAGTGTTTAATCTCTGCTGAAATTTGTTTGTCTCGTTCCAGTCCTTCAGTGTCTCCAAACCCTGGGGTGTCAATAATGGTGAGCATGTGGGGAAAGCGTGATCCATCGTGTTTGTATATGGTGTACGCTGTAATGTTCTTGGTCTGACTATTGGCCTGAGTTCGCCCTCCTTCATCTGTAATCAATTTGAAGCGGAACTGGTGGTGTCTTTCAACTCCAAAAATGTAGTTGGCAATTCCATTGATCAAGGTGGTTTTCCCAGAACCAGTGGCACCAACCACCATGACAACAAATTCCCTAGGAGGGCACTGAACACGGGTTTGCCCAAGATTGTATTTTGCAATCTCACAATGTCCTTGCCTCGTAGTAGCAGAACGTTTAATAGGCAATTTGTACACTTCAATTCTTCCTCTGTTAATGCATTTACTTTTCCTCTTCATGTCAATTGCCAAGTCTTCAGGAGAGGCTCCGCTCACCTGCACACCAGTAGCTTCTGAACTGACAGCACTGTGAGGTTTAATTACTGCCACTGGAGTTGATTTTTTCACGTGATCCTGCCTTGTCAATTGCTCATTTTTGCTACTATATTGAAAGTTTGTATCCTTGGAACTAGCACTTGGTGGTATGGGTTGTGTGTGGATTTGTGCTGTGGGCTGAGCAGAGCTAGTACGCTGGATGTTCGGTGATGACTGAATGCGATGACCAATGTGAGGTATTTCTTCACTCTACAGAATAAAAAATTGGGACCATATTACATTGTCTGATCACACAGAATTACAGGGAGTGATGTCTATGTATAGGATTATTATACTAGCATATCAAACATTTTCATTATAAATTCCAAGGGATTTAGGAATGTTCGAAAAAGCTTAGAAACAAGTGGTGACATCTCAGTACTTTGACCCATCAAATTTCTTTGAGAATCAGAAGTCCTAAATCCCCTAGAGTGCACTCACGACCACTCTGCAAAAAGATTTAAGAATGCTGATCCTCAAAAAAGAAATGTGATGGGTCAAAGTACTGAGATGCCACCACTTGTTTCTACGCTTTTTGGAAGTTTCTAAATCCCTTAGAATTTTAAAGGAAATTTTTTATATTCTAGTTTGTTTACTTTTTACAATGTGCACACTGATTTGTAGGGTATATTTTTTGCCTAATTGTATTATGTTTTGCCGTTATAATAGCTGCAGCTTATTGAGAAAGTATTTCTACTGTTTAGCTAGCTATGCTGGGTTTAGCTACGAGGTGCTGTCTATTTATGACGTATATAGAAAAACGTTTATAATCAGCGATCATAATGTGGTCCTGTGTAGCCAGGCTGTTTCCGCTGTTTTGGGGAATGCGCTGGCTTCGCGAGGCTAGACGTATAATACTGGCACATAACAAAATGGCGGCATTGGGGTATGTTTATACTTTGGGGAAGCAAACTTCGCGTTACACATCTATTTAACATTGGCCAGATTCAGTCACTGCCAGTTACGATGGACGACATGCTGAAGGCTACTCACTCTGACAGAGTCCTCAACAAAGTGTACCATTATGCCCACAATGGATGGCCAGGCAGAGTTTCAGTATATAGACCTTCAACCTTTCAAATCTAAACGGGATGAGATTAGACTGGAAAGTGGTTGCCTCATGGGGAATTCGAGTCATACTCCTTGCCAAACTTCAATCAGCCATTCTACAGTCCCTACACATGGGACACACAGGAATTGCTAAGATGAAAGCAATTGCACACGGTTATTATTGGTGGCATGGCCTGGATCAGGACATAGAGAAGCTGGCCAACACATGTGAGTTCTGTCACGTTGTAAAGTTAACTAGTTATACAAATAGTGCATAAGACATGCCTCGTATGCACCTATGTTATGCAATATGCTTGAGCAATTTACAGTGACATTTTTTGTGTGTAATTGTGGGGGCCCTTGCAGGCCCCCGGCGAAAGCATGTGGGTTATGTAAACAATATGGCTTTTGTGGTTGATTGTTGCCTTTGCTTTCCCTACCTTTCTCCTAAAGATGAGGCCTGAACAAAATATGCATGAAACTGTAACTGCATAATCGTGCTTCACATGTTTACAACTATAATTTCAGTGACTCTGTCCAAGACGAAGAATGACTGCCGATGGTAGTACCACTAAAACACACTAAATTGCTATGGTGTTAGATGGAGAGGCTGGGAGCGAATCAGAGGGCATTGAACAGAGCACAGTCACATAATCAAACTTTTCAATGTTGCCGCAAAGTGATATAAATCAAACTGTTGATGAGTTACATCGCAAAATCTGAAGTCATGCAGCTACAAGGAATAGTAAAATAATCTTAAATCACCAAATCTGCTTTCGTTGTGAAGCATTTGTTTGATCTGAGATGCCACATGGGGGTTTATGAACACCACTTATTTCTGCCTCCTCCACACCCTGAGTCACATGACGCTCTTGTGACTTTCTTATGAAATGTCATATTTTGATCAAATGGCTTCAATAACTGACTGCTTAACCTATTATACGCACCGGGACTGATCGACCACGAAAGCCATATTGTTTACATAAGGGACATTTTACGCATGCTGACATCTTGCTTTGAGTAGGAACACCCTTCTTTGTTAAGTGATGGAGATATGTAGTATGAGTGCTGGAGTGATTTGTTTGATGAGTCACACGTACATCATGCACAGTCACATGCATCCAGATAAACCGCTTGTTCTGTCTTCTATGTAAGAGTGAAACCATGTCATTGTAAAAATGAGCTGTGAAGAGAGCTACACATCATTCCATGTTTAAAAGTTGATAGCTTCAGTATTCGCGGAGAACCAGCTTCAGTAGGTGCGTCGTTAATGAAATAGGAGGTGTGTTTCTGGTGCTGTGTGCAGCTGACATTGAACGTGGTAGCTAATATCAACTGGCTTCCAATGAGAGTAGGACATGTCTTAGAGGAGACAAATTAAAGAACGACTTCCTGAGCGAAGTAGATGCGGGTACATCAAAACTGAAGGAATCAGACTGGCTTCTCCAGTTCATGGGTAAGTGTCCTGTCACGGCATAATCGGTCCCCCCTATTTCCGGTCCGGCCGGGCCGAATATGTCGGAAATATGCGGTCCCCCGGACCATATATTTCCGAAATATTCGGTCCGCCTCGGAAATATTTGGTCCCCCTCGATCTCCCACCGACGAAAGGCCTAGAATATAGCGATAGCGCTGGGCTACGGCATCGCTGTCTATGGAATGCCTTTCCACCCGAACGAAATAGGCTTATAAAGTTATAGACGAACTACGATACGTTTAAAAGGGTCAGCAGCAAAAGCAATCTAATCGATCGAGCGCGAATGCAAATAATACAGCGATAAGCTGTGGACACGTTTAGAGAAAGTACATGCTTTAGAGAATAGGATTTCGGCTCATCCTCTGGCAAACATCGCAAGTGGCCACAAATGTTTGACCTCATATGACAGGCCTTTCCAGTAGAACCTCTCGGCGATCTTCCTCCGCGTTTTCCTAGTACCTAGGTGGCCTGAAGTAGCGTCTGAGTGGCAGGAGTTTAGTATCCGCACTTGCTCTTCTCGCGAAGCGATTACGTTTACACGCTTCTTCTGCTTTTACACGTACACCTCCCCGTTGTCAACCTCGATCGTCAGCGCGCGTCGTCTGACTGCCCTCTTTTGGTCCTTCGACAACAGCCTTGGGTACGACCTGCTCGTGCGGTATGCGATCGCCCAGTCTATAATGTCTTCTTGCTCTGTACTGTCGCTCATCTTTCGCTCTGCCATCTGCAGCTGAGTATTCCTACGTTTTTACCTGCGCATTTCTAGGGGGGACTAAATATTTCCGAGGCGGACCGAATATTTCGGAAATATTCGGTCCGGCCGGACCGCAAACTACGGGGGACCAAATATGTGGAGATGACGCCACATCTTCGCTGAGACGCAGATTCTAATCTTAGGCAAGTTCTCATTCTAAAGGTAGAATGAAGGCAGTATCTTTGCATGCAACATCAGAAGACAAAATCAGGAAAAGACATCGAACAAGCGATTTGTGAACCCCATTCAAGTGTAATGCTAGAAAGGAGGAAGAATGGCTATGTTGTTACTACTTATCACACTAGATAGTTACAGATGTTTAGTACTGCACTTCACACTGGCTTTCCCACAGAATTTTTATTGCGTTGCACGCTAGCATTGCTCTGTAGACGTCAGCAGGACTTGACGCACTCCTGGACTTCGGCCTGAGCATACCAATCAATGCAGCCGGTCTTCCGTTACTCATTTGCGCCCCTACTACCAGCAGCATTTGCGAAACTCAGCTCTTTCAGCCAGTGACCGGAAATACCCCGTGAACAGCAAATCTGGGATTTTTGACCTGCATACTAAAACGGTTCGTTTCTCGTAGAAACAAGCCGCCAGTCCGTGTTAGTTTCGTCTATATAGGAGTACTTACACAGTAAAAGAAATAGCCTACATTCGGTAGCTCTTCGTTCCTTAGTTTAGAAGAGCGCGTCGATCGAATTCGGAAGTACCGAAGGGTGACCGGAATACCCCGTCCTACCTTACTCTGCGAAATCGGAACGCAACCGTCTCGCCGTAAGCATACAACTCAGGCTTCAGGAGAGCTACAATTCGGTCTTTGTTCGAAGCCGATCCGCCCAAGTATTGGTAGATTGTCCCATTTCTACTGTCCAATTTCAATTCATTTCCTCTCGTGAATACCGCCCAGTACAACAATACATAGGACGTCGAGGACTTCAGAGATTCCCTTGAAATTCGCACGTTTCAGTAGGAATGAACGGTCTAACAGACTAGCATGTATGCACAGTATAAGTATCGTAAGTAAAGCGAAGTTACGGTCTATTCGGGCTTACCACGGCCACATCTGAGAACCCGTTATCCTGACGTGGACTGTGCTTTTGCGTAGTCAGAGGTGCTGGTGATTCATCACAGGCTGCAGCTGTGCTCTGGGATGGCTCGTATTTGGGGCTTTCTGACTGGTTGTTCCCCATCTTGAAGCAGTTTTAATGAAATCACCTGGATGCGCGCCGTTTATGTAATCCGCGAAACGAGTAGCTCTGCAGTCGTGGATAAATGACCACTGCACTCCCGTCGTTTTCTCTTATAGGGGCTTGGACTATAATTATTCATATTCATATTCCTTATTATTCAAGTGCATCATGTGACCTGCACAGTATATAGGACTATATATTGTCCCATGTAGCACCGTGCATAACGACTGAAATGGGTTGAAATGAGTTAAGTCACTATACAAACTCAATTCTTAGAAACTATTAGGAATTCATATTACTGAGGGACCAAGAAGGTCATATAGTGCAAACCTGCAAAGTGATTGTTTGTGTTCCTGGAATTGCCTATAATATATAATTATAGGTGATTCTGAGAAATGTTGTTCCAGTGCAAGAGGGTACCGGTTTATTCTAACTGAGATGAGGTGTTTGAGAGTAGGATATCAGACTCCTGACGACGTGCGTGGATTTGCAACTGCATTGGTGGTGCACTGTGCTTTGCTGTACATTGTATATGTATATAGTACCATATAATGTAATTTGTTAAATCCTCAGTCAAGCATAATACGGAGCACTGCATGCATGTATATCATACATTTTGCAAGTAAACAAAGCATGATATACATATACAAGAGTACACATAATGTACTATTTGATTATTATTATTAACAAGAATACAGCTTGTTTGAGTATAACCATCAGCACTCTCACAATAATTATATTGTTACAAATCGACAATTTAAACTAAAATATTATGATAGTACAAAAGAAAAATACTTAATACAGTCCACATTTGGTATATATAATTATATATATTCCCACATGTGCAGTCACGCAGTATATAGTAGTCCATTGCATACCTAATGTTGCTTTGCTAATTCCTGTGCTTTCTGTTGAGCTCTCTTGTAGTATTCATCTTCATTGCAGAATTCAGAAAGTTGTCCAACCTCACTTTGAATAAGCCGCAAGCGATTCACTCTCTCCTTGTATTGAGGCTCCCTGCGGTCTTCCTCGATCTGAATTAGTACATCAATGCATTCAGTACTGCTAATGGATTTGGGCTTCAGTGCTAGTGCATTAAGCCTTGCTATGGTTTGCTGAGCATGGTGCACCAGCAGGAATGCCTCATAGTATTGAACTGCTACCAAATCTCTTTGCTTAGCTACCAGCTTGTCTTGACTGCACATTTCTGCTTCATGTCTGCATTGCGTAGTGATGTCTTCAGAGCTTCGCAACTTCTTCACTATACACCTTGTGTATATCTTAGTACTTCTGGTATGATTGGCACGTTTACACTTTCCAGGGCACACTTCGCATTTACCTTCTAGCAGTACAGCACACTTAATATCTTCCTTTTCATCTGGTGTTTGGCAGGAACAATTATGGTGACAAGTGAAGTGACATGCGGTGCAGTTGGTGCTAACGACACCCATACTATCTTCTTCTTTGTTCTCAGCAACATGAACTGTGTACTGAAATTTTTGGTTGGCCTCAAAATCAGCGTGGTGATGATTTAGAATCCTTTGTTCCTCAATCAACTCTTCAATCTTTGCTATGACCATGAGTCCCTGCTGTTGCAAGCCTTTCACAATTAGTGCCAGCTTCTCACGCTCTTGCAGTACTTCTTTTGTTTGGCACAAACTTCTAGCTTCCATGTGGGATAGTGCATCAAACAAATTCCTGAACCCTGTCATGCACAGGTCCCAAAACAGTTTATTCATACTCTGCCAATTGTCCTCCGAGTCATGGCTTACAGCATCTTCATCATCTGGTACAGGGTACAGAGCAGAGTTGTTGAATTTGAAACACATATGATAGGGAACCTCAGCTTTCCTAAGGGCTTCCAAAACAGGAGGCTTCCTAAAATCAGCAAATGTTGCCATGAGTAAGATGTTGCTTGCAATGTTCTTCCCAAAGATACTCATTATGGAATCAAAGATGTACCTCTGTGTGGGAGTTAGTCGAGCCAAGGTTGCTTGGGTGACAAAGCCAATGGCATTGATTGAGTTGATGCCAGAGACTGAAAAGAACTGTTTCAGTTCAGTTAATATTTGCTTGTCCCTGTCTACCCCCTCAGTGTCTCCGAATCCAGGGGTGTCAATGACAGCTAGTGTATAGGGCAATGGTGAAGAGTCCTGCTTTCGGAAGGTGTAGATAGTGACGCGTTGGGTTTGACTGTGAGCTTGGCCGACAGCTCGCTCGTCAGTGATGAGCTTGTAGCGGAACGAATCTTCCCAGCGAACGCCGAGAACGTAGTTAGCGATCCCATTGATTAAAGTTGACTTGCCTACGCCGGTGGCACCTACCAGCAGGAGTACTACATACGGTGGCTGCTCGACTTCGTCTGCCCTTGCGGACCCCACCACACATTTCGCTACACCTTTCTCCGTGGCATATTTCACGGGCGGTTTGTAAATGGACACAGATCCTTTTACATTCGACTCGAGTAGGCACTCGCTCCCATCAAGTATGCTCTCACAAGCAGCATCAGGCCTCGAAATCAGTCCTGGGATGGCCGGTTGGCTTGCTTCAGGCTCGCTTGGCAGTCGTCTGTTATATCGATGTGAATCTTGGTTGGCGTCCATCGCTGCTTGCTGTGGACTTGTAGCTATACCGTCTCTGTCTTGTGGGGAGTCTGGCTCTGTGTTTGTAGAAGCGATTTCAGACGGCTTTGCTGGAGGTAGGGATTGACACGACGGGCGCCCAGCTGTGAATTCTGTATCTTCTCTTGCGGCAAACACTTTACGGTGTTGTTTACATGTGCAAACACACAACAGATTACCCATCGCTTTCTTGGAGAAATGCCGGAACCCGAAGTGGCAGCTACTGAAAGACACAAGTCAGGAAATTCCTACATATATAAAAGAATGCTCCGTACGCCATTACTCCGAAGAAATTAATTATAGTACCTATAGCTACGTATATATATTAGATAGTGTACGGTATGTATATCTATATCCGTATTATCGGACACTATCTTCTCGACCGCCAAACGAATCAGCTCAAGCCTAGCACGAATTTGTAGTACTACGGTGGCATGGGTTTAGAAATTGGAGTGAGTATAATGTTGTGAGCTTTCTTGTATGTTGCAGGCACAAGCTGTACTCCTGCTGGTGTGTGCACAGTCCAGAGGTGTATATTGTAAAGGGAGGCATGTCCTCTGTGTCTGCATTGCAGTCCCTAGAGTACAGAGCCGCTCTCTTCCATTGCAGACCAGCTGTGCTACTCTGCTACCAGCCTCCATTGCTCAAGTGCTGGTGACTAGCCGGCTAGCCCCCCACTTCACGACCACACCCTCCCAACAAGATGGCAGTCAGATGAAGTACAAGAGTGTCAGTGAACTGAAGAAGGTCAACCCTTTTCAAGTGATGGAAGTAGGCCACGCAAAGAAGGCATCCTGCTGCTAGTGAGGTGGTAGCAAGGCAGCCATTGTAGTCAGTTTGCACCAACAACCACTGCACATGGTGTCACAGCAAGGTAGTGGCATGTAGTGTGCCTACCGCGCTATGGCTGGTTGTGACTTCTTTCACCTTGGCTATTTGTAAATTCACTGGCATATTTACATTGTATTGTTGTGTCTCAGTCATACAATGTAACTGATCTGAATTCAATTTGCCATCACTGTAAGGTAAGGTGGCCACACCAAGGTCAAGGTACTGTAGAAGCTCTCTGCTCACCTTACAGGGTGTGGTCCTCCTTAATTGCTATGGCTTGTCCTGTGGGTTTGTGACTACTGTAGGCCTACAATGAAATTACAT
This sequence comes from Aplysina aerophoba, assembly GCA_949841015.1. Classification (NCBI taxonomy): domain Eukaryota; kingdom Metazoa; phylum Porifera; class Demospongiae; order Verongiida; family Aplysinidae; genus Aplysina; species Aplysina aerophoba. The sequence continues at coordinate 5,818,421 of OX465040.1, forward strand.
GATGGGTTGCAAGAGCTGTTGGGGTGACCTATTATTCCTCGGAAATCTATCTTTCTACTCAGAATACAAACACACAATCCCACTATAGACCACCTGATCCAAGTTATAAATTCTCAGTGTTATTCCAGACTGTATAATAAGTTATGTATAGTCAGTGCAAGAACAATTATCATGCTCACCACATGTGTAGAGCGCAAAGCAGATGATTTAGCGAGTTAATTTGTTAGTAGATAGTTCATAGTCTTTGTAGCTCACTAATCAGTTGTTCGTTAGTTGTGGTTGTACAACAGCTCTTCAAAGGCACTGCTGCTCTGCAAGAGGTAGTTAGTACTGAGAGAAAGTGCTCTCTGCAGCTGCAGAGGAGTGCTGCACAGAACAAATTGCTGATGGAAACCTTCAAATCCAGGATGTACTGTAATGGTGCTTTGGACTCCGGATTGAAGCATCCCACGCATCTCATACAGTATGTACTCACATCATAAGCTTTGCTGTGATGTGTCCAGCGGTAGCAATATTGTGTGTGCAAGGACATTCCTGTCTCAGTTTGTGCCACGATGTCCGTGTGAGGTTTGCACATGCAGATACACACACACACACACACACACAGGATGGGCGAGAGCTATTTGTGGGAGCCGTGTATGTACACGAACTTACACTTGTAGGTGTGCGTCAATATGTCACTCACTTTGTAGTGATGGTTGGGCTCTATTTTGCATTGTCATGTGTCAGCTCATAGGCTCACCGACCTGGTATTTGCTCTTCCATTACTGTTGCAGGTTCATTCCAGGTCACCCCATCTCTCTCAAGGTGGCATGGGATGTAGAAATTGGAGTGAGTATAATGTTGTAAGCTGTCTCTGTGCCTGCATTGCAGTCCATAGAGTACAGCGCCGCTCTCTTCTATTGCAGACCAGCTGTGCTACTCTGCTACCAGCCTCTATTGCTCAAGTGCTGTTGACTAGTGGGCTAGCCCCTCACTTCACGACCACACCAAGCCAACAAGGTGGCAGTCAGATGAAGTACAAGAGTTTCAGTGAACTGAAGAAGGTCAACCCTTTTCAAGTGATGGAAGGAGGCCACACAAAGAAGACATCCTGCTGCTAGTGAGGTGCTAGCAAGGCAGTCATTGCAGTCAATTGACATTAACAACCACTGGACATGGTGTCACAGCAAGTGGCGTGTAGTGTGCCTACCGCACTATGGCTGGTTGTGACTTCGAATTTCTTTCACCTTGGCTATTTGTAAATTTACTTGCATGTTTATATTTGTATTGTTGTGCTTCTCAGTCATACAATTTAAATGGTTTGAATTCAATTTGCCATCACTTTGTAAGGTGGACACACCAAGGTCAAGGTACTGTAGAAGCTCTCTGCTCACCTTTCAGGGTGTAGTCCTCTTTGCTATGGCTTGTCCTGTGGCTTTGTGGCTACTGTGTGTAATTGAATAGACCTAGAATGGAATTCATGATGGGTTGCACAGCTGTTGGGGTGACCTATTCAGTACTTTGGATTGAAGCGTCCCACACATTTTATACAGTATGTATGTATGTACATCGTAACCTTTGCTGTGATGTATCCAGCAGTAGCAATATTGTGTGTGCAAGGACAGTTGCTGCCGTGACGTCTGTGTGAAGTTTGCACATGCTGATAGCTGTTCTTGTATCCATGGCACATGTGCAGGCAGTACGCAGTCGTTGTTTGTATTGGGCCAGCCAGGGCCTGAGAGGTAGTGGGAAATGTGACCATAGTACGTAGTAGGCTTTGTAGACACCCCCACATCTGTACATGTTTGGGTGATTTCCGTCATCTCTTTGTGCGATCTACGCACATGTACGTATTGCATCGTGGCTGTTCTGTATCTTCTGTCTGAAGTAGCGAACATGTATGTACATGTGTTTGTATACAACTAGGTAGGTATAAGTGCTACATTCGTATACATACCTGTAGTTTCTAGATTTATACCAGTAGCGAATTGATTAGCAACAACTTTTAATACTCACTAGCAGGACGTTTCGACCCAGAGGTCTTTGTCATCTGCTTACTCATCTTGCTGACTCAACAAGATGACAAAGATCCCCTGGTCGTAACACCCTGCAAGTGAGTATTATTAACAATTGTGTTGTTGCTCATCAATTCGCAAGTTCTTTGTCATCTGCTTACTCAGTATCAGTCAATGCAACTAGGAGTCCCTACAACATCGTTTCTAGTTTTCTGTGCTTGTGAAGTTACATATGAAGTGGATTGTGGCCTTGTGGTAATGCGTATGTATATATGTGTGCGACTTGATGTGTCATGTATCAGGTTCCTTGAATTGCATGCTTTTGACTCAACAAGTACAGTAAGTATATGAACTATGCTGCAATATAACAATGTAGCAACTATGTATGTACTCATGATAAAGATGATGATGCAATACATACTTATAACGATGTATAAAGATAATGATGCTATGCATACATTTGAAGAAATTATGATACCTCCTAAAGCCGAGTATATTGTGCTTTTAAAGTTTGCTACAATTAAATTGCACTGTCCACTGTTCAATGTACTTAGTACCACTCCAGCCACCACTGTCTGCTCGATACAAAAGTGCAACTTTGTGGGACATCTGGTGTCTTGGCCAGCTTGTGTGCGACTTCCTGTGCTTTTGAGCAAAATGAATCTTCTTCTCCCATTTCTGCAATGAAGTTAGCTTCTCGTCGAATAGCTGGAAGGTGTTTTTTGTAATTCAGATAAACAGGAGCTGCGGTATTTCCCTCTTGAATTAATAGATCCATATCCTCCAACACATTGAATGAATTTTCCCCTCCAAAGGTTGTGTTTAGTTCCTGAATGTTTCTCTGTGTGTCCCATAACATCTGAAAAAACTGTTTATAAAGTGCTGCTTTCTCCCTTTTAACACTAGTTATCAGTAACTCTACTTGATCGCTGTCATCAACGTCTGTGTCCAGCTCGTACCTCTTCTTAAGGTTACCATACGTGGTTACAACCTTCACCACATCGGGCAACAGAGTGTGGCCATCACGCTGGTGGTGGCTCTTGGCACACTTCTTTGGGCAAATTGTGCACACGTTGCTCTCATCAGGGAAGGGACTGCTGCTGTAGCAGGAAAACTGGCACACGCGACAATTAGTGGCATATCCCTGGCCAATGACATCCATCTGAATCATTGTAGGAGCTTCAACCAACCAATAAAATTCCTTGCCAGCCGGACTCTGGCTTCCCTGAATGTACTCCAGCAGCTTCTCTTCATGTTCCAGTTGCTCCAGTTTGATGCCCATGACCAAGACCTGAGTCTTCAGACCTTCCAGAATGGCCTTCGTTTGGTTTTGTGCCTTTAGCCTCTCCGGCAGTCTACAGACTTCCATTCTCCTCAGCTCATCTAAAAATTTACTGCAACTGTTATTTGACATCTCCCAGAGCACTTGATCTAATCGCAGTGCATCACCTTGCATGTTGTAGCTTTCCATGGGAAAGAGAGCAGCGTTATTGAACTTGAAGCTCTTGCGGTATTTAATACCAGCTTTCCCTGCTGCTTCTAGCACTGGCGGTGCTTTGCCGTCTGCAAACGTAGTTAGCAACAAGACGTTAGTGACTATGTTTCGGCCGAAGGCAGTCAGCAATGTATCAAAGATGTACCTGTCAGAGGGAGAGAGACGAGCTGAGGATGCTTGAGTGACGAAAGCAATAGCATGGATGTAATTTGCTCTGTCAGGACATGGCGTAGTCAAGAAGTCCTTGATCTCTGCAGCAAGGCGTTTGTCCCTTGGCAGCCCTTCAGCATCGCCAAACCCAGGTGTATCAATGAGAGTGAGGCAGTAGGGGAAAGGTGACTTGTCCTGCTTGTGAATGGTGTATGCAGTGATGTTCTGGGTCTTGCTATGTCCCTGACTTCCCCTCCCTTCTTCTGTACTGAGCATGAAGCGAAAGTCATCGTCCCACTGAACACCGAAGAGGCAGTTGGCAATAGCATTAATCAAGGTGGACTTGCCAGCCCCTGTGGCCCCTACTAAAATCACAACGTAGTGCATTGGTGGGTTGTTAGGAGGAGCCTCTCCAATGGTCACTTGTATGACACCATTCTTTCTACTCGTCTTTGAACGAGGCTTGTACACAGTTAGACCTCCCACAACAACACAATCACTCTGTTGTTTCATGACTAGAGCAGGTCTTTCAAGGCTAGCAGCAGTATTGGAAGGTACTTCTCTGCTTAAGGGTGCCACTACTGCTTTTGGCAGTCTTGTGATGTTCTGTCGTGAAGTTTCTTTAATGCCTGAGGCTGGGTGAGCCTGTTCCTTTGCGTCTGGCTCCTATAAAAATGCAGAATATTATTATGACCCAGAAACTGTACGAAAGAATACCAATAAGAATGTGGTGATGTAGTTAATGGATTAGATAATGCATGTTGTACGTCTTTTACAAGCCCTTGCACTCATTTTGACAACAGGTACGTAATTGCAGTATACATGTTATACTTATTGTCTGAGTTGTTTGTCTTATCAGAGAACTGAGAGAGGTGAGGACAGCACGAACTGCCAACAGTCTTTCAGTGCTGGTGGCCTTTGACTATATGCATTAGAAATAGGAGGCAGTAAGAGGCAATGCATGTAATGTACTGTTTGGTCAGTATTTTCATGCACTGGTAACGTGTAGCCTACCACATGTATTGTGGGAAATGCCAGATAGTCAGAGATTTTGGAAACCTGAAACCACCATCAGTAAGTAATGTAGCGCTTACAGACAGATGTACGTATCAATACAGCAGGGCAGACAGACGGAGACACTGATGTTTTCGTGTGATGGACATGTGTACGTATGTACATGTTGCAAGGAGTCAAGATATAATATAAATTGGCTGAGATTAGTAACATTGGACCCCACAATGTATACACCATGGTGCACATACAAGTATACGTGTGCAGTGTTTTACACAGTCCAAAAGCAAGTGCAATTGGGGATGCCTATATGTGATGTTATTTGACAGATGCTTTTCACATCCCCATATGTTAATGTCAGTACAGAATCGAACAAACACACCTTTGGTTTGAAGCTGTTCTTAAATATTTGCAGCTGTTTTCGTGGGCCAAGTTTAGGGAGCAACTCCTTCAAATCATCATCCGTCAGGGATACAAGAATGCAACCAGATATACGTTCTCTCTTTATTGCATCTGCAGCTTCTTCTCCCACTTCACCTCTGACCTTTTGATAGAGCTCTTCTACATTCAGTTCCTCTAGCTGAATGGCCATTCCAGGGTATTACGTATGACTGTATGTTGCTCTGTTCTTCAGAAACCTACGATATGTTCCTCCGCATACTGACTGACTGCAGAAATGCTAACTCCTTATTTATATACACTGCCTACACTGCTGTGCTAGTGGTATTATATGACCTTGTGGGTAGGTGCTTAGTGACCTTTGATAGTTCCAATGAAGCCACACATTGATAGAGATGTAAGTTACCAGTACATTTCACCTGATTCCATCTATCTGTTGCAAATACCACTGACACAATTACTGGAGGTGGAGGAGGTGGCTCACCTACATATACAGCACCATCTGTTGTGTAGTTTGCTAAATTCATATTAACTTATTATGCAAACTGAGTCCTACTTGCGCAGCTGTTTGTTGTACAACATCACATAGTGTAACAGGAAATAGAAATGCACCAATGCACAGCTGCTAATGACAAGTTTGAACCAAATGGCTAAATAGAAATTTGATATACCTTTTAGTGAACAGTGTTATTCGGTTTGGTCAAAGCACTGCCAGGTGCATACCTACCTCTGTCCAGCTCAAGTGATATTGTATATGCATCATAATGTTGCTGTTCTGCACTTGTGTGCCGTCCTGCCAAAGCATCTGTGTATATAGGAGCAGCGGAAGGGATGATTAATCGCCACAGGTTATAAATATCGAACCTCACACGTCTAGTCTTCACTTAATCGAGACATTCAGAGACTGCCAGTAAAGCTATAGAGTAGCTGCATGCATTGGATTTTGCACTGGAAAAGCCAAACGATGTGAGTTTCTCTCTTGTATTTCTTCCTTGTGAAGGTGTGATGAGTGAAGGGTTACATAATCTGATAAAGGTGGCTGCAGTGTCCCCAAAACATTGATCTGGAGATACAGTGGAACCCCTCTATAAAGGACACCCCGAATAAGGGACACCTGTCTAATGAGGACACTGCCTTCAGTCCCATTCACATAGAGCTGTGTACAAATCTACCTCTGATTTAGGGATACCTCTCTATACAGGACAGCCATGCAGCTGGGTCCCAGCAGTGTCCTCCATAGAGAGGTTCCACTGTATTGACATACTGTACATTAGTACATATCGATTCATCATGTCTGAAAGATCCTGTTAGTAGATATTTTATAGCACCTTCAATTCAGAATCCTTGGGCTCTACTATTTTGTCTTTTTGTCTATAATATATATGGTGTAAGAAGCACATTTGCTCTGTGATGGTGCTACATATATTGGAGAATTGAATCCTTCCATCACTATCTCTTTGTTGGTGTCCCCCCTGAGAACGTTATCGCTTTCTTCTTTACTTCTTCAACCACTCATCTGTGGCATGTAGAAAGAAATGTGAGTAGTTTTGACCAATTGCAATATACATATTATAGTATATTAAAATCAGCTGATCAGCAGTCATACGAATAGTACTCATGCATGTATGGCATTAGAGGCCTATACATGTGCAGTAGCTCACTGTTCTTTATAGTCTAGATCAGGTGAGGAGTGCTGCATGTCAGTGGGAATGTATATCTATATGCACCCCCTGTATTTGATAGCTCCACTATGCTGTGTCATATATATATATACATATACAAGGGCTGACAGCCGTGAGCACCTGTATTGTGCATGTATGTATCTGTCATTCAGTCCTCATTATACGTACGCCGTATGTTCCCACATACGTACATATGTGTGACTCTGGTGTATATGTGAGCAGCTTTCATAGCTGTTTGTGTATGGTTAATCATGCATGCCAGTCTCATTTTGTTTAGTGTGCACACACAAGTTGCAGACACACATTATATATAACTTCTCCATATATGTATGTATGTACGTAACATGAAGGTCTAGGTGATTGACGCAACTTGTGTAGATGCTCAGCTAAAGTTGCTGAAGTTACAAGGTATATCTACATACATCATTCTCTTTTCTTTGTCCTTTAGCTACCCTATCCGTGTTGCCAGCTAGCTGGTACAATTGAGGAGGCCTTCTGTTGGACAAGTACACACAGCCCAGCCAAGCAGGTTGGGGCCTGCCCAGGGTCATGCCCCCAGCCTGCACTGCCACTAACAGGTTCTTGGTTAATTAATTAATGTATTGACACTCCCCCTGACCAAAATATAGCCAGGGTGGCTGAGAAAGTGCACTCTGTGCTTCAATGTAGCAGTGATGTTTCAATTTGTGCTCACCTCATTAGTGTGTTGAACTGCGCACCCATCACACCATTACATGATGTGGACCTGTGTTGACAGAACTGTGTCTCTGGAAACATCTAGAACCCTTGGTGCATATAATTGTATGTAACTTGGTCCAGTTCTAGTTTTCTATTGTACATGTGCAATTGTGCATTGACTGAGTAATATAGATGTTATACAGGATATAGGTGTAGCTGTGTACAATAGTACATATATATATATATATATATATATATTATGGGAAGGTGCCTGTGGGGATCCATGATGGGTATAATATGTCTGTACATACATGCTGCATTGACGTGTTTTCCCATGGATGCTATATATCACATACATACCACACATTCAGAGTGGCTGTTTTGTAATAATTGTGAGTCATCACTGTGGAGCAGCTGCAGTCTAGCATGCTAGACCCTCTCCACAGCACCGGGCGTTTAGACTATGGTGGTATGTAAGTTCCCGGGAGTGGAGAGGATCTGCTAGTATATAATATAGTAAAATGGGATGATTGAAAATAAAAAGTCATGTTTATATCATATATATATCAGACCACCTTGCAATGCTTAAGTTCCCATGGTTGTGCAATCACCGTACGATATTACTGTATATTTGCAATGCAAATTATTATACAATAATATAATTTTGTGTGTGTATGTACCCCCCAGCTACATGTATATTGCGACAAACACGCGCACACATCATGTGTCGGAATTATTTATTTGTCCAATGGCAACATGCAGTCAATGTGCAATGAAGTGTTCTCATTTGAACAATTAATTGTCAGTGGATCAAGTAACTATAGATTCATACACATATGTATGAATATTTATTATGCATTTATTATATGAACATGCATGCATGTACTGTATGTACATGAATGATTAAATATATACCACTGTAGTGCAGTACTAGTGTATATGTATAACAAGTGAATGTCTGCAGCTGTGTGCAGTGTTATAATAGTGGTGCAAAATGATTGGTGGATAATATGATGAAAAGGTTACAGATTCAGCAGCAAACAAAATGGTTATATAAAACTGAATTATTGTGCAATACATTGATTGCATATATATAATTATAATGCCAGAATGAATTGGAATAATTACTGCAAGTAAATGTTATGTACATTAAAATTTAAAAAGTGTGACATTAAATTTGGTCTTCAATTTGCCATAATTTTGCTTTCCAACTGCCGTATGATAGACACTGATCATGAGTGCAGCACATGTGCATGTGGTGTGTTCAAACGCAACATTCTCCTTGCATACAGCTACACTTGGGCAAGTAGTCCCATCTGTGTGAGATACAATAATTATATTATGTATAATTATAATTATACTATTCATAAATTTTCAACTGCTGTACATGTGCATTGGAGATTCACACATGGTATTTCCTCTACGAGTCGCAGAAATGCCCTCACTGAGTTTTCACTCATCTGCCAGTTCAGTTTGTCAAACTCTGCATAACCACAGTCGCCAACTGGCAGCAAAGGAGAGCAGTTGAACTGAAACGCTTCCTTGAATGGAATCCCAGCTCTGCGTACAGCTGTCACTGCATTAGGCTGCCTGCTGTCAGCAAAAGTGCTTAAAATGAACACATTTCTGTGGATGTCATCTCCGAATATGCAGCGCATTGACTCCAAGATTCCCTGCTCTGCAGGTGTAATTGTGTTCTTTGAGGCATTTGTGACAAAGGCAATGCCATGGAGCCGATCAATGTAATTCAACCCAAAGAAAATGGATTTAATGCTGTCCAGAAGGCACTCATTTGTGACGGAACTCATTGCTGGTGGCACCTCATCAGCAAATCTGGCAGCAGGAACTGTCACTATAGTGAGTGCGTATGGACAGTGCAGTCTTGGAAAGGTGTAAGCGGTGATTGGCATCATCTCGTCGTCTGCACTGTGTTTGGGAAATGGGACTTGACATTTATCTTCTTCAGAAAAGCCACAAAGGAATGTGGAAATGAAATCAAGCAATAACTCCATCCCTGACCCCGCAACGCCTACAAAGAGAATAACTTTCTCCGAGTGAGCTTCCTCGTGGCCATTCACTTCGTAATGAATAAAATTATGTTCTGTGTCTTGTCTCTTAACCTTCCACTGCAACCGATAACTGCCGCGCTGAGTGCAGCGTAGTGCCTTCGAATGAGGACTACGTATACCATTTGGGGAAAGAGATATTTGTGCTATCGGATGTACAACAGGAGATTCAACACTCTGCAGAATAGAACAGTACGTATACACAAGATGGTATTTGCATTGAGTATAATTATAATTGTATAATTTTATATAAGCAGGAACAAACACGTCAGCGGGATGGCACTTGTGCGGTGGATGGTGAGCCCACTACCATCCACCGCACAAGTGCCAGCCCCTCGAGGGCGCGCGCGCGTCTTAAGCGGTCGTAGTCGGCGACACATCCGTGCCCGGTACAGAAGGGCAATGGGAGACGAAGGGGCCTGACCGATTCCGTAGCACGTGCGGGTAAAACTCCGCGTTAGAGCACAGGTCACGGGTTCGGGTTCGGTTGCTACTCCGTTTTCTCCTGTCGCCTCTCCTCCAGCTGTGATTTCATGCAGCCTTTACAAGAGGTATGATTTATTGGGCGTACTTACCTTTGGTGTGGAGTCTGTGTCAGCTGCTGATATAGGAGATTCGTTCCAAACTTTCTTCTTCAGTAATCTAAAGAGTAACTTCTGTTTAAGTGTAAAGTTGGGGATGAGTTCATCTAATTCTTTTTCTTTCAGGCAGCAAAACTGTTCCATAGACGTTATTTGAACACCCACGTTTGTAAGTCCGCGAACAACATCCTCTTGTGTTAGCCCCAGTTCCTTTGCAATCACTTGACTGAAACCCTCCGAATCCAATGATGCCATGAGAGCCAATTATTGCAGACAAGACAATTAGTATACAATTAGAGATTGGAAGCTATGGTCTATTTTGATGGTTCCTGCAGCTATATACTCTGTCAAGGCATGCCGTGCTGTGTATGTAAGGGCTGCCTGCCTGCCCTTTGCACCATCACTTCTCATCTGCATACAGAGGAAGCAGTCTAGCTGGGATGGGGGGCTGTTTGTCTGTGCTGCAGGGTCAAATGAAGTTCAGCTTGACCATAAACCTATTTCCAGACCCTGCTATATCCTGTCTACCTTGACCTCGAGCACCACAGGCCAGCCCAACATTCTATACAGAATGCAATGCCCAAGCAGAAGCAGCAATATGCGCTACTCCTTACTCGGGCAATTACTATGAGGATGACATGTGCCTATGTACCTGTAAATGCACTCACAAACACATGCTTCATGAGTCTATATGGTTATTCATAATTCAATTCAATTCAAATCAAATCAATTCAAATCATTCCTTTTACTTGTAGCTAGTAGCTAGCCACTTCTTCTGATGGATTTCATCATGTGTGTATAGTATAGAGCTAACCTCAGTGGGTCAAATAGATTTACTTATTGATAATTATTTATACAACCTCACAGGTACAGCAGCTGCCTTCCCATCGAGTTAATTGATCCTCCTGCGAAGACAGGTTGCTGTACCTAGGCCTGTGAGGTCAATTAGGAAATCCATTACTGTCCGCATTCCACGCCCAGCTAGCTGGGGTGTCTGTGGGAGCTGAGGTGCGTGCCCTCACGGCCGGGTCTTCACAATCAATCCAGCTGTTGTTTCTGCGGGCAAGCACACTGCGGCTAGCATAGCAATACATATGAAACTAGACGAACTCGACTCTCCCAGCCACTGAGGCCTTTAGGGGATTCCCCGTAGTCTCGTGCGTGACTTGCGCGCACGCGATCCTCGTGACCTACCCGATCTGGCTATATAGTAGGGGAGGAATGGCAAATGATTGCTCTTGTGGGACGTCTACTGGGACCCTTGACTCCGTGAAGGAGTACTACGGGAAGATCTTGCACGGAACAGAAGACCTGAAGACGAACGCGTGCACAACGTCCTGTGGAGCCGGCCTGCCGAAGAGAGTGAAGAAAGTGATCGCGGAATGCCACGAGGAGGTCGTCTCGAAGTGAGTTTGCGTCGTAACGTAAGACGTCCATACATATGTAAATACCCTTAGAGTGTTTACTAACTAGGGGACAGGAGTGGCGGCGTGGGCTCATTATTGTACTCGAAGAAGACAGACCCCGGGCAGCATACGGAAAGAGGTGCTTACTGTAACCGTGTAGTTAGCAAGTATGACTGTAGCAATACAAACCACTACATTTGAGACAACTGCACTTCTCCCATGCATTGGAGTTTCTTACATTTTAAACACTTTGAGTACATGTGTGTGTGTGTATACTAGGTGGATGCATGGCAATGTGAGGTGAGCAGTTAGTGGAGGTAATTCAACATTGCCTTCTGCATGTTTGTGGCCCCTCCTGTGTATGTATGTATAGCATTGCTGTATATTGCACTGTAGTGGGTGCAGTGTACTTATTGGGCAGCGTTGGACCCGGCCATTATGTACATTGAATAGGATTGCCTGAAGATGGCTGCAACATAATCAGTGCAAAGCCGAATGTATTAAATTAGGTAACGGTCAAAGTCGACCCGAAGCACACTGCCAGCTATTTTGCACAAGAAGGCTACTTACATGAAATCTGATATTTTGCAGCCAGTGCAAAGCTAGCTACCCCACAGCCCTGCAACTGTGTAAATCAGCACTCCTCCCACCAGGATCAGCTTGTTCAGTTTACTTGCATTATTGTCCATTATTGTGGCAGTGTAAAGCATAGAATAGTTAGGTGGCAAACGAGTGTTACGTACCATGCATGGACATGAAAATCAAATACGTACACAGTAGTCCAGCAGTGTTCAAGTTTATGGAGAAGGGCAAGTTACATCATGGTATTCACGAGTACCATATTGCCGAATCTCATCATAGAGATATTGTTTCG
>OX465040.1:5835759-5849071 GCA_949841015.1 Aplysina aerophoba
AGAAGAGTAATGGTGAGGGTGCCATATAGAAGGTGAGGGAGCGTAGGGTAAAGTGGGGATACTGAAGTCTGTTGTTGTTGTGTGTCAAGCCCTTGCTAGCGAGAAGGGTGAGATTCCTCTGTGTGCCTGTGTCTTGTGGTATGAGGAGACGTACATTGACACACCTATAGCACATGAGATTGTGTGAGACTGGGCAGTTCATCTGTAGGTCTGCAGGCAGATATGCGTTGACTGCACTCATTAATGGCAGTTGATTTGTACGTATGTGTCATCATGCAGGCTCCATTCCAGACCATCCCACTTCTATCAAGTTGACATGGGATTTGGAAGTCGGAGTGAGTCCTAAACCGATGTTGTGTAATTTGCCTCCTGTGCCATTTTGATACTTAATATAAATATGCTGCAATATACTTACTATATAACAGTGTTGTAACCACTGCACTGTGTCACTGCAGTAATAGCACAAAGTGGGTACAGAGGGACATGCTTTCTTTGCAGTCCATGGAGTACAGAGCCGCTCTCTTCCATTGCAGACCAGTTGTGCTACTCTGCTACCAGCCTCCATTGCTCAAGTGCTGGTGACTAGCCGGCTAGCCCCTCACTTCACGGTCACACCCTCCCAACAAGATGGCAGTCAGATGAAGTACAAGAATGTCGGTGAACTGAAGAAGGTCAACCCGTTTCAAGTGATGGAAGCAGGCCACACAAAGAAGGCATCCTGCTGCTAGTGAACATACGTACAATACGACATTTATATGTTACATAATTATATGTTACACACATGTTACATATGACATTTATACACATTGTATAGAAAGCAGGTTATGTGATGCTGTGCAGACCAGCACTAGTGACACCTGATGCACTGTGCTGATTATTAACCCTCGGCACACACGTGCAACAGGGTTACAATAATTGGTTATGTTAGTGTTATAGAGGGAAATGTGTTTACAGTAATTTTTAACCAATTGCAGTATATACTAGTATAGTAAAGTCAGTTGTTCCAGCATCCAGTCTCAGCTGTCTTAGGCATTAGAACTACTCTTGGTTAAATCTCTAACACTAACATTAGCAACTTGTACAAGGAGTCATTAGAAGTCACACGGCGCGGTGGAGCTCAAATGTTGTTAACATTTAAACAGGATGATAAGGCTGCTCTAGGGCTACTGTATAATATATTATAGTGTTGCTAGCATATTTTGACTGCCTTTTAAGGAAGTGGTTAGTTGTAATCTACTTGTATGTGCCCATTCTAGCTGTACTGTATACATATACGTACCATAATACACAATTATGTGTGTGCAACATACGTATGTGTACCCTCAACCACAGCTCAGTCTTCGTGTCAGCCCCTATTTCTCCTAAAGCCATAATACACAATTATGTGTGTGCAAAATATAATATTTTGTACCCCACAGCTCAGTCTCGTGTGTCAGCTATATATTTCTCCTAAAGCTTAGCTTATTACTGTGCAATTGCAGAGAAAAGTCCCCCCTTCCACCCTCTCCCAAAACCCGAATGTCTGGTGTGCAATAATAACCCACAGCTATCTTGAGACAAACACGCATACACACAGACACACGTCAATTTATTTCACTGATGGCACCAGTCAACATGCAATAGGTCGCATTACAAGTAATTGTAATTAGTTGTCAAGTAAATACAAAGCTATAGATTGATACACATAATTATCCATATAACTAGTGAAATGCAAGGCATTGTGGGGGCGAGTAAATACTCACAAACACATGAACATGCCCTGGGCCACATCCACACACACATAGCTACATGCTTACATACACAGGTGGCACAATTTTCATTGCAGCACATAATTATGTCAATGGCAAAACAAAATCATGAGAGTATATATAGGTCAATAGCGTTAGCTATAGTACATGGTCCAAAATCCAGCTATTGCTGACTGTTTTTTTGTCAAAGAGTTCAACAATAATTTATGAAGTATTTCTACCAGGAGCTCCAATGTCTGGCATGGCATAAACTTCCTCAATAGCTGCAGGGGACTCCTGCACCCAAGGCTGCTCCAATGATGGCAATGGACTTTGCTGTATTGTGCCAGCCTTAGCCCTCTCCAAAGCCCTTCTCTCTCTCTGTCCCTGTGCTGACGCGGCAGAGGCCTTTTTGCCTTGAGTGTGCCTTCATCTGCTGCAGCCTTTCTCTTTCTGTCCATATGTGTGCTTTAGAATTCCTCACCCACCCCCTCCTGTCACAAGGAGGCCACTGTCCAACCCAGTCCTAAATAGGTGGAGCATACAACGTTAGACAGGCCCAACTTGGTGATTGGTAGCTGTAGAACCTAACCATGAAGGGTGCAGCACACTGCTCACCTACCCTGCGCTGTTCTTGTGGAGGCTGCGAACAGGGTGTGAAGCGCTACAGTGTAGACATAGCTATCTGCGGTGACAGCTAACCATGAACTCGAAGGATACAGCGTGCACCCTGCGTATACCTCCCCAGAGTGTGGCCGCGTCTATTTCCTGGGTTTAAGGCACGCTCCAATGAGGACGTATGGACCGCATTGGTATATGCACGACGTATGCACATACCATATAATTTGGTATTGACATGACGCAAGACCCAACCATGCACCCATGCAAGGACCCAAACTTCCAGTTTTCACACCACCCAGAAGAGAGGGGCTTCGCTTCACTCGCCCCAATAAACATGTACTGCACAACAATTGATAAATTTGTATGCCAGTGTATAATGAGTGAATGTGTGTGTGCAATGGAGTACAAAATATATATATTTGTATTGCAGTGTATAATGAGTGAATGTGTGTGTGCAATGGAGTACAAAATATAATGGCCAAAATGATTGGATATGATGGAAAGTATACAGTTAATTCTAGCACATCTGTACATACTATTACAACAAGGGATGTACTATATAACTTTTATAACACAAATGTAAAAGTATAGTAATAATATGTATAATATATGTATAAGTATATAATTATAATACACATGAATAATGGCTAACATGATATATATTAAATGATTGGCCTAAGTAAGAATGTGGGAGGGCCCAGGCAGGAGCCTGGGCCTAATGTCATGGGTGGAAAGTGATGGAAAGTTTGTAGATTATAATATTCAACTGCAAACACAATGATTGAAACTGAACTTCTTGCATACGTTGATTAATGATGAGATACATATAATGTCAAAATGAAGTGAAAGTACTACTGCAAAAAAGTCATGTTATTATATTAAAAGAGTGTGGCATAAAATTTAGTCTTCAAATTGCCAAAACTTGCTGTCCAAATGCTATTATGTTACTTGATTAGATTGATCGTGGATGAGTTATACATATAATTTATAATTTATAAATATACTATTCATGAATTTTCGGCTGTTGTACACGTACTTTGGAGGTTCACGCGTGGTATTTCTGCTACGAGTTGCAGAAAAGCGGTCACTGATTGTTCGCTCATCTGCCAGTTGAGTTTGTCAAATTCTGCAAAACCACAGTCACCAACCGGAGGCAGCAACGGAGAACAGTTGAACTGAAACGCTTCGTTGAATGGAATCCCAGCTCTGCGTAGAGCTGTCACTGCATTGGGTTGCCTGCTGTCAGCAAAAGTGTTCAAAATGAACAGATTTCTGTGCATGTCATCTCCGAATATGCAGCGCATTGACTCCAAGATCCCCTGCTCTGCAGGTGTAATTGCGTTCTTTGAGGCATTTGTGACAAAGGCAATGCCATGGAGCCGATCAATGTAATTCAACCCAAAGAAAATGGATTTAATGCTGTCCAGGAGACAATCATTTGTAGTGGAAGACATCGCCGGTGAGACTTCATCAGCAAATCTGACAGCAGGAACTGTCACTATAGTGAGTGCGTATGGATGGCACAGACTTGGAAAGGTGTAAGCAGTGATTGGCATCACCTCGTCGTCTGCACTGTGTTTGGGAAATAATGAGACTTGACAATTATGTTCCTCAGAGTACCCATAAATAATTGTAGAAATGAAATCAAGCAATAATTCCATCCCTGACCCTGCAGCACCGACAAAGAGGATAACTTTCTCCGCGTAAGCGTCCTCATGGCCACTCACTTCGTAATGAATGAAATGATGTTCTTCGTCTTGTCTTTTAACTTTCCATGGCCACTGATAACTGCCGCGCTGAGTGCAACGTAGTGCTAAGTGTGCCTTCGAATGATGACTACCTTTGAGGGAAATAGACATCTGTGCCATCTGTGTCAAGTCTGCATCAGCTGCTGCTGTAGGTGACTCCTTCCAAAATTTATTCTTTAGTAATCTGAAGAGTCTCTTTGTTTACATGTAAGGTTGGGGAGGCGTTCATCTAATTCTTTTTCTTTCAGGCAGCAAAACTCTTCCATAGATGATATTGGATCATCTGTGTTTATAATAAGTCCGCAAACAACATCCTCTTGTTTTAGCCCCAGTTTCGTTGCGATCACTTGACAGAAGCCTTCTGAGTCCAGTGATGCCATTAGGGCAATTATTGCAGACAAGCAAACAAAGTACGAATTAGAGCTATTAAGCCAAGGTATCACAATCTACTTATTTTGATGGTTCACTAGCTACAGCTGTATACTCTGGTTAGGCATGCTCTGCAGCATTTGTGTAAATTTATATGGGCTGCTGTGCCCTTTGCACCAGGCCATCTCTACTCATCTGCATAGAGGAGTTGACTAAGCTGGTAACGGGAGGCTGTTTGTCTGTGTTGCAGGTCTAATGAAGTTCAGTTCATAAACCTATTTCAGACCTTGCCATATGTGCTTCCCTTGACCTCCAGCATCAGAGGCCAGCCCCATATCCTATACAGCATGCAATGCATAAGCAGAAACAGCAGTATGCTCTACTCCTTGCTTGAGCAGCAATTAGTTTCATGTTGGCAAAAAGATCGTGCCTATGCTTGGTGTGTCTGCATATGTATACAATAATGCAAATCATAGTTGATTACTTGATGAGGCTCAGAGCTAGCCAACAGCTGGGCATGGGATGCATATGGACAGTAATGGATTTTCTCATAGATATAGATAACCTCACGGGTACAGAAGTTCACTTCCCATCGAGCTAATTGACCACTCGTGCGAAGACAGGTTGCTGTACTTGTGAGGTAAATAAGGAAACCTATTACTCTCCACATCCCACGCCCCGCCAGCTGGGGTGTCTGTGGGAACTGAGGTGCGCGCCCTCGCGGGTCTTCACGACCCATGGTACCCTACGCTTCAAGTACTTTGAGTAGACGAACTCTAACCACAGGGGACATCCCCGTATCGTGACTGGACTGCTCGACCCTCGTGACCTTGCAATTTGTGGGACGTCTACTGGAACCCTTGAATCCGTCAAAGAGTACTACGGGAAGATCTTGCACGGAACGGAAGACCTGAAGACGAACGCGTGCACACCGTCCTGTGGAGCCGGCGTGCCAAAGAGAGTGAAAAAAGTGATTGCAGAATGCCACGAGGAGGTCGTCTCGAAGTGAGTGTACCGTCGTAACGTAAGACATTCAAGCATTTTTCACCCTTTGGAGTGTTTACTGAGTAGGGGACAAGAATGGCGGCGTGGGATTGGCCACAGACCCTGAGGCAGCAGAAGAGGCGCGCTTACTGTAACCGTATAGTAAGTATGACTGTACCAAGCCACCACATTTAGGATAACTGCTTTTTCTCCCATGCATTGGGGTTTAGTACCAATAGAGCACTTTGAGTACATAGGCATGTATGTAAGTATACCAGGTGGATGCGTGGCAATGTGAGGAGAGCAGCAAGTGGAGGTAGCTAGCCCAAAGTGAGCTTCCAGCATGAATACTCGACCCTATAGGGTGGAGTGGTGTCTATGCTTCCAGTAAGCATGCACGGCAGATGGTGCCATAGTTCCTTGCACAATTGCTATAGAGTAAGCTTAGAAAAAACATGGCTGCTATCAAGCAGTTATGAGAGAACTCCATAATACCTCAATTAGTCAGAGACACACCAGAACAGACACGAGAAGGCTACTTGAAGTCTGCTACTTGCTGCTGGTCCGAAGCTATGTACGTAGCTACCCCACAGCCCTGCAACTTTATACAAGCAGGTGCATTGACTTCCTCCTGCCAGGCACAGTGTCAGCTTGTTCATGTTACATGCAAGCTTTGTCATTTTAACTCTATCCGACTGGTTGTGCACCTTCCAATGTGTCACACATGTACTGTGTGCAGGTACTACGGGTGTGGTCTTGCATTCCCAGAAGCAGTCGAGGGCTGCCGTGTCCTTGACCTCGGCAGTGGATCTGGCAGGGACTGTTTTGTCCTCAGTAAACTCGTTGGACCAGAGGGCTTTGTCACTGGAGTGGACATGACCCAGGAACAGGTGTGTGTGTGTGTGTGTGTGTGTGTGTGTGTGTGTGTGTGTGTGTGTGTGTGTGTGTGTGTGTGTGTGTGTGTGTGTGTGTGTGTGTGTGTGTGTGTGTGTGTGTGTGTGTGTGTGTGTACTGTGTGTGTGTGTGTGTGTGTGTGTGTGTGTGTGTGTGTGTGTGTGTGTGTGTGTGTGTGTGTGTGTGTGTGTGTGTGTGTGTGTACTGTGTGTGTGTGTGTGTGTGTGTGTGTGTGTGTGTGTGTGTGTGTGTGTGTGTGTGTGTGTGTGTGTGTGTGTGTGTGTGTGTGTGTGTGTGTGTGTGTGTGTGTGTGTGTGTGTGTGTGTGTGTGTGTGTGTGTGTGTGTGTACTGTGTGTGTGTGTGTGTGTGTGTGTGTGTGTGTGTGTGTGTGTGTGTGTGTGTGTGTGTATGTGTGTGTGTGTGTGTGTGTGTGTGCGTGTGTTGGGCTGTTGCTATGGTGTTATATTTGCCATTGTACTGTAGTGTCTTAACCATGCAAGCTAGCAATTGCAACTGACATACATATTAATTCCTTCTGAGTAGTGTTTGCAATAGTTCATCCATTATGTGCTTGTGTTTCTCGGCCTCTTGGTTGGACATATGCATGTATGAAGGTATACAAAGTTCTTTAAGCATGCCCGTTTGATCTTGTAAACCCCACTATGGTATTCTTTCCTCACTCCCGTGCAGTTGGACGTGGCTGTCAAGCACATTGACTACCACACCAGCCAGTTTGGCTACTCCAAGCCCAATGTGGAGTTCCGTAAGGGCTACATTGAGCGACTGAAGGAATCCGGCATAGAGGATGAATCTCAGGACATTGTCATGTGCGTACCCACATAGACTGTGCCAGCATGCAGCCAGTGGTGTGATACCCAGCAGTCGCTCCCATGTGGCTTGTCTGGTTCTGTTTGAATGTATGTAGAACGGGCCACTAACTAGCGAGACCACTCATGAATGGTGAATGGTGATCTCGGTAGGTTTGAAGACCATGACATCTCCCTCTGCTCCACAGATCCAACTGTGTTGTTAACCTGTCTCCTGACAAGAGAGCTGTGATTCAGGAAGCGTACAGACTTCTCAAGGTACGTGTGTATGTATGCACACATGCACAGACACAAACTAGTCAGTGTGAACAGGTCTACTAGGGCTGAGCGATAGTATCGATTTTGCGATTATCGCGATAGTAAAATTACTATCGCAATAGTGATACTGCACTGGACCATGTCACGATTGTGGGGCTAGACGCAGTGGGAAACTACATAAGCAACCGTTATCCTAAGATTCCTAAGCTTAACGCTACAGACGGTGGTACAATCAGGTCCTAAGGACGTTCAGTCCAAGCGCTCCTCCATTATCACTTCAAGCGATTGCTAGGGATGGTCGCTGCAAAGGCCAGGTTCGTACGTTTCGGCCATTTTCTTTCCGCCAATCACCGGATGACGGATATTGTTCATGGGTACACGGCCAAAAACGCAAGATCGTATCGGTATCGATAACGGCTCGTGTCGTCACCGTTGGCGAATGTCTGATTACGGACCGAGGATTGCCGATTTCGAACCCATTTAGATGGTTTTAGGGAACGGTGTCGAAAACGATGGTAAGGCCTACGCGAAGGATACGACACGCATTCGGACCGATGCGTATGCGTACCATACGTAACTGATGTGTATACGAGTTGATCGCGATCGTTTCGCATTGTACGTAGAAAATCCAGTATTCCCACAGGGATATTCAAAACCATGATACAGCGAAACAAGCACAGAAAAAGCAGAGAAAGTAAAAAGGAATGATTACATTTGTTCCATGCACCAATTCAGTTGTTAAGGCAAAATACATTGTAATAAAAAACCTCATTTGCAGAGTCATGAATGAATGTTGCACCAGAGGTTATGTCCACAGACTGTCTCTCAACCTGCCTGGTGCTGCCTTGGTGAACCACTCTGCATCTGCTACCGCAGTGGTGTTGGAATGATACATCACAAATGAGACTGGCAGCTGTCACAGCAACCAGGTGTTGTCCTCTGACAAAAAGTGGGCAGTCCATCTTCATTTGTCCCAGTGCCTCAAATGGTACCAAAAGTAATGTTACCACTGTTCCAACACGGAAGATTGCAACAATTGTTCCATACTTCTCCTAAATGGGATATGAGTAATTTACATGTCAGACATGCCTTTTCAAGTTTGAATTATCGCCATAAAATCCTCACCTGGTCATTCTCTCCCTTGTACTTTACATGTGAGAGCATCTGAATGAGGTGTGGGCCAACACCAAATGTCTGGCGGCAATACACTGCCATTCCTGTATGGCATCGTTCATCCATGGCAACATCCACATGGTACTCCCGCACTTTACTTGGCCGAGGCAGAGATATGGCTATCTCACCAACAGTAGTTTCTTTCGGATCACACTGAGAAATTATGGAGGAAGTATGTAAATCTGCACTACCTATTAAGGCAATGCCTGCAACCTAGCTAGCTAACCCACCTTTCTCATAGCACCATGCTGATAAATGTCTTTATCTGCTTGTTGCATTGGATGTCCAAACAGGTAGTTACCAACAATTGCTTCACACATGACCTGCATAAAAACCCCTCACCAACAAGTGGTTGCCTATAATGCAGTGCAAAGTGCAGAAGTCATACACCAAATGCAAGTGTTGTAATGCATAAATATTATATGTAGCCTGTAAACCAATAAGTACTAAAGCTCACTCTTGTGAATCACTAGGAGTGCTGCTTGCCAGGGTATGCAACATGGACACTGCCGAGAAAGCCCTCCCAATGTCCCGGCTGGGGGCTTGTCAGTTACCATGCACATTAAACCCGCGTAAAATTGAATTGAGGGATTCACACCTGCATGAATAAGACAGCATAATTATAATGTTACATTAAAACATGCAGTGTAAGATACGTAAGTAGTCACACATACCTTTCAGTGTTATAGTTTGAAGGTGGGCCAAAATCGACCATATTGTCTGGTAGGTGGAGCAGAAGGTGAATCTTGACCTTCTGCTGCATCTCTGGACTACTAGCATGCATGCACTCCACAAAAGACTTGACTGTGCTGCGATACTTGTGAAGGTCATTCCCCCGCACAGAGTGACAATAGCAGAGTTTGAAGACCTGGGGAGAAAACTCAAATCTACATTAACTTTGTAATGTAAATTAAACTGGATGTGTGCAACAATGATTTACCTTTGAAAGACTGTACCCGTTAGATACTTATAGGGTCCAAGAAGCACAGTGTGCAGCACCTCAACAGGTGTCGATCTGAAACACAGTGAAATTACATAAATTCATCTAGCCATGTTGTAAAAGACACAATACAAGATTGGCAGTAAATATGCACACCTGAAAGGGTCAAAGCACAAATCTAGCAATGGACTTCTCTCTGGTCTGAGGCCGACAGATGTGGCCATCCTTGCAGCATCTTGGGGGCTTAGCACAGACTTCTGGCTAATATCCACCAAAGCCTGAACTTTGGTTCTTGGTGAACCGATCGCCAGAGGCGAAGTTATTCGATCAGCCTAATGTGTGTATGCAATGCATATGTGTGGAGGTAGGGCATGCGTAGACATGCATGCACATAAACATACGTATTATATATTATACTGCGCACAAAAACATACCATACACATTCTGCAGAACTTCTTAGCCTGTGCTCCCATGTGACCAAGCAGTTCTGCAGCTTGGGGATTGTCACATTTAGCTAGCAGTACTGGAGCCACCACAAGCACATCCTTGCCCAGACACTCATCACGCATCACTACACCCTCTTCCAAGCTGAGCAACTCTTTCCTCAAGGACTGAAACATGTCCATTGCTGTAGAAAAGACAAATATACAACACCAATGCCCAACACACAAAATTGACATCTGTCCTAAAATAATGTCCTTCTGCAGCTTGTATTCAGACTCCGTTATGGCACCAGAGGTTGCCAAATCATACAAGTCTCTTATTAGTTTAATATACATACTTTTTAGAGCAATTGCTCTCTCTGGTGACATAGCTGTCTTTGCTGCAGCTGTTTGACAGTATTCTGTCATCGTACCAGGTTCCATGGCAGATTCCATCGGAGGACTCGGCTGGTGCGCTTGGAAAGCCGCATTTAAGGACACTGGAGAGGACAGCTGTGATGGTGGCAACGAAACATTGGCATAGGCATATCCTGGCGTGTTGACAATAGGCGACAACGATAATTGGGTCTGCTGTGCATCGGGATCCAATGTTGTCTCGTCGTTATCAGGAAATAGTTCGTCTAACAGTCCGTCCATCTCTTCCCGCTCAGTATAGGCATAGCTACGACTTCGAATACATCGAAATCGACGTCGTATCAAACTACTGGTATGTGATCATAGTACGTGTGCATTCCCACACTGTAGTCTTCGGCTCGTATACATCATGTATCGATTCACCATAGTAAACGGTATCGCTATCATGCAATTTACGGGCCGATTTTCATCGAGCGTATTCGACTCGAAAACATGGATTCACCATTGTAAACGGTATCGTAATCAGGCCGTTTACGATGCGATGTTTCAACGACCGTTTCCGGCTCGAAAGTTTTTGGCCGTGTAAGTCGCATGATCTTCCCATAAAATGGAGGGAGGAAGCGGTCGTCGATACGAAACTACGCAGTAGCACGTCGTTGCGCACGTAAACATGGCAACGAGCAAGACCGAGTTACTTCCCCTTGAGGGGGCTATCAGCGGTATTTGGCGTTTTTTGGCTTCCCGGCGAAAGATGGCCAGTTCGTGGAGAAGGATAAGAAGAAGAGAATGAAGTAACATGTAAGCTGTGTTTCCAGGTTCTGAAGTATGCATCAAATACAACCAACATGCGATTCCATTTGCAGACTCACCGCCACCGCGAATATGCTACAATGGAGTCGCAAGAAAGAGCTGCAGCTGGGCACATAGCGAATGAGAGGAGGTCATCAATTTTCAGTCATTGATCATCAATTACTTGCCTTAGTGTTTTTTGTTGCGTTATGCTTATTCATAGAATTATATTTCATTAATTAGTGAAAAATGAACTATCGTGATACTATCGAATATCGCGAATATTGCCTTAGCTACTATCATGATAGTAAAAAAAGCACTATCGCTCAGCACTAAGGTCTACAACATCATAGTCTTATTGCATTGCTGTGGGTCCATTCATCGCCTCTGTTCAATACTACACTGTGGGCTAGGAACGCACCACACACTGTCTTTGCACACAGAGGGCCTGTACACCACCGCCCTTAGTAGCACATGCAGCGTAGAGCTGGCCCCATGTGTGCCTTACCGTACGTACGTACTATCAAACAATGACTGTTCCTCTGTCACCCTCCCTTACCCCCTACTTTAGTTCTAGTATAGTTGCACCTCGTTGCCGCCATATTTCTATACACCATGCACTTGGCCTAATACCTCCACAGCTGGTACTTTCTATTCTGTGGACCGTCCACATGGACGCAAACGTGTATAAGAGATAGGGATGGCAATGAGCGACCATTCCACACCTAAAATGCCAACGCTTACATAGAATTTGTCTAAATGTCTGGACGTAAGTAGATTTGTCTGGCTTTGGCAAAATAGGAGCTCTGATAAACATATCACCACAGTAACAATACATGATAGAACCACTTCTTGCTTTGTTGCTAGTAGGGCAGGACGGAGTGACAAGTGACTCTTCGTATTGACGACAGATGACACTGTGTTCGGAAAGCCGTTTCCAGTGATACTAGCACTGCGATGCACTGTACCACATGCCGGCAGCGACGCACTGGCTTAGAACGTGGCACTCCACGTACTTGACCATTGATAAGGCTATCAGTTGATCCTAGAGGAAGCAAAGTGGTAAAGGAAAATGGTTGCACACACCATCTTTTGTTTGGAAAGCTCTCTGTCCTACCTTAATTAACTCCAAGCCCTAGCTGGCATCACCCCTTAAGAAGGGCTCATCAGAAGATCGGCGTCCTTGGTTGTCCGTTTTCTTCTGTCCTCCATCCACATACTCTGTCCGCCATCTGCGCGGACGCTCCGCAAGGTAGAAAGTACCTCCGATGTGCAGTAGCACATCATTTATGTGCATACCACCTTCACACCTCCCCTTCCCTTCCTCCCCCTCCCCCGCACACTCCTTGCAGCCTGGAGGTGAGATGTACTTCAGTGACGTCTACAGTGACCGCCAAGTGACTGAGGAGGCAAGGAAGAATGAGATGCTTTGGGGAGAGTGCATCTCTGGTGCTCTGCAGTGGGAGGAGCTCATTGAAATTGCCTCTGAAGCAGGGTTCTCCCCTCCAATGCTGGTAGAGGTGTCTCCCATTGGTGTTAGCAATGCTGAGCTGGAGCGTCTCCTGGGTGCGTGTGTAGTGCGTGGTGTGTGTGTAGTGTGGTCCGTGGTGTGGTGTGGTGTGTGTGTGGTGTGTGGTGCGTGGTGTGGTGTGTGTGTAGGGTGTGGTGTGGTGTGTGGTGCGTGGTGTGTGTGTAGTGTGGTCAGTGGTGTGGTGTGGTGTGTGTGGTGTGTGGTGCGTGGTGCGTGGTGCGTGATGTGGTGTGTGTGTAGGGTGTGGTGTGGTGTGTGATGCGTGGTGTGGTGTGTGTAGGATGTGGTGTGGTGTGTAGTGTCTGTGTAGGGTGTAGGGTGTGGTGTGTGGTGCGTGGTGCATGGTGTGGTGTGTGTGTAGGGTGTGGTGTGGTGTGTGGTCCGTGGTGTGGTGTGTGTGGTGTATGTGGTGTGTGGTGCGTGGTGTGGTGTGTGTGCTTGGTGTGTGTGTAGGGTGTCTGTTTTATGTGTACTGTGTAGCTTTAGTGTCATACAATGTAAGAGTATACTTGTGCGTAAGCCTGTTTGTGTGTGTTTGTACACCACAAAGTGTACAGTGTACTGTGCAGTGCTAATTTGTGTGCTGCTCATTTTCAATTGTGTGTGTGTGTTGAGTGACGTACGTATAACCTGCATGTTGAATGTGTGGACAC
>OX465040.1:5849271-5901771 GCA_949841015.1 Aplysina aerophoba
AACTGGTGCAACCATTCCACTTGCGCAGATGGTAGTTGTCACTAGTTGCAACTTGCGCTGGTGGTGCTTTATCCTGCAGCCACTAGCGCAGATAGTCCACTTGCACACATGGTGGTTCACCCTGTGCAACTTGCGCTGGTGGTGCTTTTTCATCCACCCACTGGCGCAAATACTGCACTTGCACTCGGGCAACTTGCACTGTGTGGTGGTGGTCTGTGTGGTGATAGTTGTATATGTGGAAGTGGAGGTGTGTATATGAAAACTACACAGACACTTTAGCAATTTGCACTGTGTGGTGGTGGTCTGTGGTGGTGGTAGTTGTATTATGTGGAAGTGGAGGATATATAGGTACATAAGACTCTGCTTGCACACGTAGTGGTTTCACCCATTGCAACTTCCGCCGTTGGTGTTTCCCTTCCACCCAATGGTGCAGATACCAAGCTTATGCTCGGGCAACTTGCACTGTGTGGTGGTGTATTTTGGGTGGTGGTGGTAGATGCATACTTGTATGTGGTGGCGGTGGTTGTTGCTATGGGGTGTTGGTGTTGGGAAAATGTGCTGGTGTTAGTCAAAGAAAATATTAGCTAGCAAAGAATGAAACTCAGAACAGTAGCAAAGAAAGTGGTCATTTATTTGCTACACTATGGAACACGAGCAATCAGCATGCACACATATTTCAACTTGCATTGGCCAATTATGGTATTTTGAAGTCACAGGTGGCAAATCATCTTATAGGCATAATGGTAGTTGAAGTAGGTGTGTGTCTCTGGTGCATCAGTGTCATATTTGGCTACAATACTTTCCCTTTGGAGGGGAGCTATATGTCACATTTACGCACATGATGCTGTATATACATTGTCCACAGCTGGTGGGCTAATCACATCACGTGTATACACGTGCATATACGTGCATGTGCGCGCGCACACACACACACACACACACACACACACACACACACACACACATACACACACACACACACACACACACACACGCACGCACACACACACGCACACACACACACACACACACACACACACACAGACACACACGTACATGTACACACACGCGCACACGGTTATTTCTACACAACTACACAACAAATGCCAGTGGCTACAACACGAACACACACAGTAAGCGGAGACCGTCCTTTAGGCCTAAAATCTAACTCTTTACATCTTTCCTGAGGGCTAAGAAGATGTTCGCTGGAGTGATCTGTGGGCTGCACCCATTTTGATGACTCTTGCATAGGCAGAAGACGGCGCAGGGCAGAGTAGCATAAATGATCGCTATTTAGATGGTTTGGTGTCAGGTTGCAGACGTGATGAAGGCTATTTGTAAGCTCACACCTACTATCTTATTTGCTACATTATGGTACATGAGCAATCAGCATGCACACATACTTCACTTGCACATGCGGTGGCCAGATTTCAACTTGCATTGGCCAGTGAGCTTGAGGGTATTTTGAAGTCACAGGTGTCAAATCATCTTACGCACAATGGTGGTTCAAGTAAGTGTGTGTCTCTGGTGCTTCAGTGTCACATTTGGCTTTGGTGGGCGGGGTATGTATCATTTACTCACACGATGCCCTATATAGATTGTCCATAGCTACCTTGTCCTTGAAGGCATGTTTAGTGCTGGTGGGCTAATCACATCACATGTATACACACGTGCATGTGCACACACACACACACACACACACACACACACACACACACACACACACACACACACACACACACACACACACACACACACACACACACACACACACACACACACACACACACACACACACACACACACACACACACACACACACACACACACACACACACACACACACACACACACACACACACACACACACACACACACACACACACACACACACACACACACACACACACACACACACACACACACACACACACACACACTGCACTGTATCAATACCAATCTATAAGTAGCATGTATATGCATTGGCTGTAAACACACTCAGCAAGCAAGGACCGCAGGCACACCGGGCAACTGGCGTTTCTTATACGTTGGTCCTGTAGATTAAAGAGGCCCTCAGCCCCTCTAGTAAGCAATGGGCGCGCTATTTCTGAAGATGATTTCAGAGAGGCAACGTGCGCGCAAAGCTTTTCAACGCTAGGGACACTTGGCATACCTTAGCGTCAGTGGATGAAAGCGTTCACAAGTGTCTGCGCCGCTCCGGTTACTTTTCCGAGGCAACGGTGTTAGGGCCTTCTAGACGGCAGCCATTGTAGACGACGGCAGTACCAAGACAGCAATCGATGGCGCGCTTTCCGGGAAAATATTACGCACCATGTTGACCCGTGCTCGACTAGCCACCCAGAGGCAGCGTGCAACTCTTCTCCTTCGAGAAAGGCGCTTTCAAAAGTCGCCCGCAATATAAATCCCTCACACGCAATGCTGTGCTAATACGGAATCAATATAAATGTAAGTACAATTATACTGCCGTAGTATCTATATTATGTACTTGGCTGTCTACCTACGACAGCAAACGTCTAATTAAGAAATCCTTGTAATGAAGTAGTCTTATGGACCACCTCACCATGTGTACAAAGTTTCATTGCAACGTGCCAACATTTTTATTCGTATTGAAACCACGCTATCTATCAATATTAATGTATCATACAAGATGTGTTGTTCTATGAGAATTTATATTGTCAATTTGCCTGCAATTTGCAGGAGACGAAAGGCCTAATTAAAAAATTTGTCTTATTTAAAGTCCATTAAATTCCCCATACTTTACTGGCACACTAAGTGTTTAGCCACCAAGCCATCCAGGGTCCCATACAATTATATTATTTATTTACTTTAGATTAGTATGATTTATTGCAACTTGCACTGTATTTATTTAGATTAGTGGTGTAAATTGCAACTTGCACTGTATTAATCAACACACATTTTACTGCTGGTTGTGCCTGTGAGACATACTGTACATTTGGCAATCCTGTGCCTGTTGGCACATGCATATACATAGTGGTGTCATCTTGCTTGCTTGCTCTGTCTGCATAACCTTGCAGGTGTACCACCTCCTGCTTCTTCTCCCGTGTCCACTACGGATCCAAGTAATATGAAAGACGGTAGACATAAGCATAGCAATCCTTCAGCACAATTTACATTCTGAAAATAATGTTATATGTAACTTACATTCTTTGCTTTCTGCTTGTATAGTCCTCACCATCTCAGTCGTGTCTGTGCTGGTGTTTGCTTTTATCCTGTTGGCTGGCATTATTGGAGCACTATTTGCCTTGGCATCCAGAAAGAGGAGGAGAGAGGTTGCACTGTAAGTTGAAGGACGCTGCCTGGCCCTGCAGTCGCAATTAAGGAGAGTTACCTGATTGCTACATACATAGCTAGGATGAAATGTTTGCAAATGTACAATTACTATCTCACATGAACACGGGTTTGTCTAGCAAAGAATACAGCTGCCATTGTGAACAGTGGCCACCCTGTAATTGTAAAGTTAAGTTTATGCGTTTAACATGTTTGAAGGCCAAATCACAATTGGCTTTGCCATTAGGAGCTTGCAGCCAAATTTCTATCCCACCTTTAGATAGCAAGTGAAAAGAGGGATGCTTGCAGCCATGCCTAGCTACGTGCCAATGTTTGAGAAAGGCTCACTTCATTATTCTTCTGAGTCAAGTTGCAGTTGCTAGCTACTTTCAACTAAGGACTCCAGAACTTATGTAATAGATCAACAGTGCACCTTCTGCTGAGGTTGTTAATAAAAACACTAGCCCACAATAAACTTGAGCCTGCATGTAGTTGCCTTCATCAATAAAATTAATGGACAATGACTTCATCAGTCCAGTATATAATTATATGCATACACTTTTATTGTTGAAGGGTTAGGGTTAGGGTTAGGGTTAGGCAGCTGCTGAAAGTTCAAATTCAAATAGCTAGGATGAAATGTTTGCAAATATGCATTTACTATCTCACATGAACACGGATTCCTCTAGCAAAGAATACAGCTGCCATTGTGAACAGTGGCCAATCAGTTTACAGGTACACTTTTATTGTTGAAGGCAGCTGCTAAGAGTCAAATTCAATGTGGGTTAGTGGTTGCTAGCAAACTCAGCATGAGTTTCTCTAGACACTGAGGACACGCACCACCACTACCTTTCAAAAACTTTGGGTGGGCTCTTTCTGAATGCATACATACGAATGTATATATACTACCATGAATATAATCAATGCATAATTCACCACTCACATACATACATCAGTTTAGCTATAATACATCAAGCTTTACTTATGTAGTATTTTTGGTTGCACTTGTATCTTCTTGCATTGATACTGTACTTCTCTTCTGTCTCTCATTTTAGTATCTACACAGTCGAAGGACACCAAGAAAGCGAGGTACGTTTGTATGTACCTGAACATGGTAGAACTATGCACGTATTATACATACATAATATATTACACACATGGAAGTCCTCTATGTTACATAATTACCCTATCGTACTCTGCACTATACCACATTTATGCAGTATGCCACAGTACTGGTGAAGCTCCTGCCATCAAAACGTGATCCTTGGGAACTGCTAGGCTCCCAATTCAAAGTAGGTACAAAACTGGGAGAAGGCAACTACGGCGTGGTCTATAAAGGTACACTTTCCATGGATGTTTCAACGGCACCAGTTCAAAAGCACATGGACAAAATGACACAGGAAGGGAAAAACCCCTACACAGTGGCCATCAAACTTCTCAAAGGTTTGCCTACCATGTCATAAAGTTGAACAGCTACTTCCGTCAATTCCTTGTATGATAAAGAAATATTTGTATGCACGTGCACACTCTGATGCAACAGGATGTGCAGGAGAGCGAGAGGTGGAGAACTTCTTAGAGGAAACTGCCATGATGAAGAAGGTGTCCTCTGGGCAGTGCTGCCATGTGGTCCAGATGGTGGGTTGTGTCTCCACTGCACTGCCACTTGCACTGGCACTGGAATTTGTCCCCTATGGCAACCTTCTCTCCTACCTGAAGTACTGGAGGAAGAAGGTACAAACAATAATGCATACAGTAAGGTACTTACAATAAGGCCGTGTAGCCGTAATTCATGATAACCTTATATGTGATATTCCAATCTTTTTATAATTGTAGTGACATCTCCTCACACTCTTTGATTATAGTCAACGTCTCAAGTCCAAATAGCTGCATTATCATAAAGTGTGGATCTCAGAAATGAGTATACGTGATGTACGTATACATTTACACTTGTGTTTCTCTTCACTGTATGCATGACCAGGTGCAGAGTGCTTTGCAGGGTAAAGGCAATCTCTCCCAACCAAATGTGTTCCTGTCTCCTGGCTACGGCAGGCTGGAGTCCAAGGAGGCTGCGGGTGAAATCACTGTGGCTATTGATAAAGAACAAGTGGCCTTCTACTCACCTCTTGGGGAGCCTGATTGGAAGGACCTCCCATTTTTCTCTTACCAGATAGCACTAGGAATGGTGTGTAAAGCTAAGTCCCACAAGATGTGGTTGAAGTGATCTATAGTGGTGTATGCGTTGCGTTTGTGCACTTCACTGTTATTTAGGAATACCTCTCCTCTCTGGGTATCCTCCACCGTGACCTAGCCTGTCGCAACATCCTGGTGGATGAGGGGAAGCTGCTCAAGATATCAGACTTTGGTCTCTCCAGAGAGACATCCGAATATGTTTCATCCCTCAAGGACAAGATGCCACTGAGGTGGATGGCACCAGAGACTATGGCCGAGAATATATGCACAGACAAGTCTGATGTGTGAGCACACCAAAGCACTAACTGTGCACAGTGCTGAATGCTAGAAATGGCTCAGATTCTTACCTTTTGTACATCACTGTGTATTTGTGGTCAGCCTTTGTGACGACTTCTATGTTGTGCACTATATTGAGACCAAATTAGTGTGTACTGTGCATGTGTATACGTACTGAATGATATGTATATATGTACCTGTATCTATGTCTTTATCACCTCTTTACCTTATTAACCCAATATTTAGGTGGGCGTATGGTGTGTGTCTGTGGGAGATGTACACTTTGGGTGAGTACGTATATGGATATATGTATGGGTAATGGGTAACATTACATAATTGTCATCATTATTGTCCTCGCTGTTGTCATCGTCATCATCATCATCATCATTGTGATTGTCATCGTCGTTGTTGTCATCATCATCATCATCATTATCATCATCATCATCATCATCATCATCATCATCATCATCATCATCATTGCCGTTGCCGTTGTCGTCATCTTGCGTCATTTGCAGAAGCACACAGGGATACCCTGCCACATGTTGCACATGCAATCTGCAAAAATACAGATAATTTCAGACGCACTTGTCAACATTCCTATAGCCCGCTGCATTATGTTTGCTCATGTCTGAATCAAGGATTGGGACCAATTTACCAACCATGATGGAAGTGCCTCTGCCACAGCCCTCCCACCACACCTGCAACTGCCACATTCCCCCATGCTCTGTCCATCATTGCCATCACTCCACAACATCTTCCTCCATGACTTAACATCCTTCCACCTTCGCATTCATCAATCATGTTCTTCATTTTTTCTCCTTTTTACTACATATATATATAGTCACATCTCCCCCATCATGAAATTGGTCTTCCGCTTCCTCACTTCTACAATTCTATACACAGCGCAGATTGTCTCTTCCCTTCTCAATGCATGCCATACCCAGTCTCTGCATCTCCCATCTTTCAACTACATATTATTGTGAATTATACATTATGAACTTGTGTCATTCTATATAAAGCCCAGGCTATATACATACCATGCTCACACCTTATGACTCCTGCCCCCCACTGCAATCTTCCTATATAAGAGAGAAAATAATTTTTCCATGCTCACACCTTACCACTCCTATCTCATTCGCCAGGAGATCTACCTTATCGAGATATTCCTTTGCATGGACTTCTTTCCCATGTGATCAGTGGCTACAGGCTTCCCAAGCCGGACCTGGCCCCAGATGAAGTGTGAGTGTGTAAGTGTGTTTTAAGTACAAATGTTGTAATGCCTTCACCAGGTTGCCTTGCAGGCAGGTTTCCCTAAGGCAACTATATATTATTATGTATAGTGTATATATTTACTGATGTAGACAAATACAAATACACTGGGTGCACATTGAAACTTGCATTGTGTGCATTGTGGTAATCTCATTACATTCAAAGCTTTGACATGCTTGGTCCTTCACCAATATGTGGCTGCTCATCTGCAATCCCCTTTGCTATGGCAACAGGTACCAGCTGATGGTGAGCTGCTGGCACGGAGTGCCCCAGGCCCGCCTGAGCTTCACGCAGCTGCAGTACTCATTCAAGAGCATCGTTGCTGCTTGCAGCACAGATGCAGCAACTAACTACATCACTGTTGAGCCCGATGACAACTATGCCTTTGTGTTACGCAATGTTCCTTTGGGTGATTGTACTGCAGACTTGACGAATGCTTTAGGTGACAGCACTCAGGATTTGGAGGATCCTTTTAGTGATGGTACTGCGGCTCTAACAGTTCCTTTGGGGGGCAGTACTCGTGAGGATCTGAAGGATACTCTGGAGCTGAGGGACCTTTTTAGTGTCAGTACTCAGGACCTAAGGTATCCGTTTGGTGATAGTACCGAGGATCCAGAGGTTCTTTTGGGGGGCAGTACTGAATATCCAAATGATCATTTTATTGGCAATACTGAGGAAGGAAGCCAGAGCAGCCCACTACATGAAGCTCCCGAATGCTGTGTAACGGCAGGCTCATCACGTTAACACTGTTTGAACAAATATAGCAGCACATCTGGTGAAAGCATATACAGAGTCATGCAGTTGTGTCCTGTAACAAAAGAAATTTGTGTGACCTTGTATATCATAATATCTGAGCTATTTTTATATAGCTGTGTGTATCATGCTTTTCCATGTAAGTATGCTTTAATCTGATGACATCCAAACACTTGGTTTGATTGCAACCTATAAAAATTGGGCCTGAGCAAAATTCATTGAGAAGAGGTCACACTAGCTATAGCAAGCACCCGTGGCAGTTTTTATATAAAAATGTTGTTGCATGGGATTACTATATAATACATATAAATGCATAGCTACGTAGCTGGCTACTGCATGCTGTTCACTGCTATGGAAAAGTTGAAATTGTGCACTGACAATGATTTGTTTTGTACACTTAATTTGTGCTCAGCCATATAATATATATTATACAATTATACATAAATAGGACAATTCCTCAATATATTATGCAGCTGTATAATTCATAATTCATAATTCATAATTCATAATTCATAATTCATTATTAGAGTGCACCATGTGCCACAGCACACTAGGGCCTCAGTGCCCCATGCAGCACTATATAGGAGTAAGAAAATAAATAAGATGACGTCAGTAATCAGTCCACATTGCGAGAGTCATATCATTCAGGATCTGGTTGAGGGATGGGAACCACTAGCTATGTAAACCTCTTCTGCCATAATCTCTCCATAGCTCTCCTTACTGCTGGATCGATCTGTACATGCTTTGTCCATTGCTACTGCCTCCCTCTCATTCTCCTCCATGCTCAGCCATCCTTCCACCCTCTCATCCATTAGCTCCATCAACTTCCCCCTTTCCTCTTTCACATGTGCACACCTCATCACCAAATGCTCAACATCCTCTACCTCTCCACTCTCACAGCACTTACATATTCTCTCCTGTCTCTCCAAACCACGCCATCTCCCAGATTCAATTCTCAGTTCAGCCGTTCCTCCTCTCAACTTTGCCAACATTCTTCTCTGCCTCTTACTGTCAACCTCTACACATCGAGCCTTACATTCATAATCCATTAACCTTCCAATCATTCCCAGTTTTGATCGTCCCCTGGCTTCCTCCCTCCAAACTTCTCTCACCTTCCTCCATGCTATAGCCTTCAAAGCCAGCTTCACTTCCCTCATCGTCAACCCACTCAGGGTCTCCACATTTAGCTCCTTCCACCCAAATACCTCCAAACTCTGCCATAAATCTTTCACCCACTTCACTTTACTTCCTAGCTCTAGTGCTGCAATGATCACTGTCTTCACCAATCTGCAGCCATCGGCCATTCTCATCACCTGCACCCAAAACTCCATACTTCTCTTCATTGCTTCCCACTTCACTGGCAGCATGTTCATCTCAAACTGTATATATACCATGGCCAATTACACAACCCACCATTAAAATCATTGCAATGGCTTGAATGCTAAGAAGTATGCCATATTGAACACCAGAAGAAGCGACTCATTGACCATAATGAAAATTGACTTAGGCATATGCATCGTGGAGAAAATTGCATGCAGGTGGGGAGATAAACAGCTGGCATGGGGATTGAATTTGCAAATCCTAACAAAATGAATATAGTATATTATTACAATATTTTTTGCACAGCCAAAAAGATGCAGTATTGTACGAACTCCCATATTATACATCAAACATGGTCAGACATCGACATAATCACATATACAACCAGTGAACCATATAATAGTACAATACATGTATATAACGCTAGTGTAAACAGTACAATTTATAATCGAAGACACACATGGTGCTGTGTTGATAATAATTTGTGCAATTATATATATACTATATTGTGCAGATTAAAGTAATACTAGGTGTTATAGGTTATATGCTAGGGTTGCGACTTGGACTTGCTGGCCTGTTTCATCCATCCATATTTTCAGGAATCCACCAAATTATCTTCCCGCCAAAATTTCCGGCTATATATGGTATTACAATGATTAATTATATATAGCTACAGGTAAAGAGTGATGTTAAGCACACTGCATGCAAGTATGCAAAACCATTTTAATTATACAGCAGCTGTATATTGATTATATAAGGACAATTACAACATGTGCATGCATGGAAGATATATTAATAGTGAAATGCTCTGCTCACAGTATATATGTTTAATGCTACTAAGTGAAAGTTGAACTTTAAAGTCATCTTAAAGTTAGTTGCTTTCAAATTTAAGTTAGCTTAAAATCAAAGGAAATATGCACTAAATCTACTGAGCTACTACTCACCTATAAGTAAAAGTTGAAACTTTAAAGTCATCTTAAAGTTAGTTCCTTTTAAATTTAAGTTAGCTTTAAATCAAAGGAAATATTATACTAAAGCTAGTGGACTATAAATGACTTAAAACTGAAAGCTGCAAACTTAAAGGTTTATTAAATTTAGTTGCTATCAAGTTTAAGTCAGCTTAGTGTTAGTGTTCAGTATCTGCACAGTAGACTTAGTGAAAGTTAGATGTCCTTAAAAATGCAAGTCGGAACTTAAATTTGACTTAAAGTTCCATCCGATCAAATTTAAGTTAGATTTAAGTCTTAGTAATGTATTAAAGTCACAGTGTTTTCCAGTGATGGTGCTGTGTAGATATTAATTTGTGCAATATTATATATATACAATATTGTGCAGATTAAAGTACGAATACAAATACTAGGTGTTATAAGTTATATGCTAGGGTTGCGACCCGAACCTGCCGGCCTGTTTCCATCAGGGCTGGGCTGGCAGTGAGGGCGGGCAGAAAGGAAATGGTGGAAGGGCTCTGGAGGGATTGTATTAGCTGGATCGGCACCTGAATTAAGACATTGACTCATTTGGATTGTTAATCTTGTTAGCTAGCTACTTGATCATAGTGCTGCATGGGGCAGTGTTGCCCTAGTGTGCTTCGGCACACGGTGCACTTGAAATGATATGATATGATATAAATCATCATAATTATATGACGTAGATAGATAGATAGAATTTTATTTTATAACAGGAATGCTGTATCTACAGTACACAGTAGATTTTCATACAGGTCCTGGGCAAAAAACAAAACAAAAAGTTTGTACTGAACAGTTATCAACAACAATATATATCAAAAGTAATGAAAATAGTGTTCCATTCGATGAATAGTACAGTAGCTAGTTCTACAAGTCAGAATCTCTGCTGTGTCTAAGCACGGCATCTCTAAATAGCTTCCTCTCCTGTAACTCTCGGATAGTCGTGGGTAGATTGTTAAACATCTTGGCACCTTGAAATGCAAAACTTGCGTGATAAAATTTAGTCCTAGGATGTGGTAGATGTAATTTGGTTGAACCTCGAGTCTTTGCATAGTGTAGATTTGAGTTAGATATGAACTTGGAGGAGAGGTAAGATGGTGCTTGATTTGTAACACAACGATGGACCTGACAGACCAATGCATTTCGTCTTCTCACTTCCAGGGTAGTCCACCCCAGTGTCCGCCTAAGCAATTCGCTACTTGTAAGTGGTGGCTTCCGCAAAATCAACCTGAGGGCATAGTTCTGCACCCTCTCTATGCGCTTGCCCAGTGTTGCCCCACAGGAGTTCCATACCACCGAGCAGTAGTCCAGGTGTGGAAGCACAAACGCTTGGTATAACAGCTTCCTGATGTGGCAGGGCAGGTATGACCCAGCTCTTCTGATTGCTGCCAGCTTTCCCATGCACTGATTGTGTACCTTCTGAATATGGGCCTTCCACGTCAGATCCCTGTCGATCTCAACTCCAAGGTACCTCACACAACTTTGTTGTTGTAGCTCCACTTCGCCAACCTTCACCCGTACAGAGTCAGCCTCCTCACGCCTCCCTCTTCTGCTAAGGACCATCAGCTGTGTCTTTGCCACATTCAGTCTTAGCCCATTGGAGTGAATCCAATGGGCTACTCTGCCTAGGTCCTTCTCCACTCTCTCTCCAAGCACCGTTGGGTCAGAGTCCGCTGAGTAGATGGCTGTGTCGTCTGCAAAAAGGTTGATGGATGTCTCCTGTACAACATCTGGTAAGTCATTCACAAACAACAGAAACAGTAGGGGTCCGAGGATAGATCCTTGGGGGACACCCATGGTGACCTTTGCCCACTCTGATGGAACACTGTTCAATACCACTCTCTGTTTCCTCCCTGACAAGTAGTTAGTGAACCATGCCAATTCTGTACCTTGTATGCCATAATATGTGATAATTAGTACACCATGTGCCGAAGCATACTAGCTAGGGTTCATGCTAATGTATACGTAACTTGAACACAAGTTAAGGCTTCCCCAAACCAGTCAGGCGCAGCCGTATATACTATTATAGGTCTTCAGACTGACTGAGCATACGCGTTGTTTATATTACACAGCTAAGTGCGCGAGCTCTATAGGTTGTTTACCCTACGCTCGCACACCATTCGCTCCCGCGATATGGAGTGCAAAGGAAAACTGGCCTTAAGCATAGTTGCATTTTCTGTCTTGTTCTCTTTCGGACTCCAGGAAGCTAAGGCACAAGGTAGGCAGCTAGACCTCTCAAGTTGTGAACTTTGGCTGCCATGCCGCTGCATGCGGTGGAGTCTAACCAAGCATGGGTCTTCTGTCATATTACATCCTTTCCCCCTTCATGCGCAGCTATAGATTCCACGGTCACAGCCCTTTTTTTCTCAGGAGGTATCAAGACCCAGGCGTATCTACATCAAAGTGGTCAATACGTGCGAGTTTCCCTGAACGTAGGCTTAGCCACCAGCTGGCAGATTCACGAGTTACCTGTGGACGTCTCTGTCGACCCCAAGCTGCGCTGCGGACCGGAGCACGTTGGAAAGGCCCTGCCCTATAGAGTGATCAGTGACTACTGGATCGACGGAGCGACAACCTCTTCGCTGATTCTACATTCACTCATTGTGTTTAACGGCGAACAGCCTGTTACTTGCGGTACGATCGTGCCGTTCGCTCTTCCGACGTCTGCCGCCTCTACGGAGTTCAAGTCGGACGTGTTTGGAAGGTTGTATGTCGTTCAGTGGCCGGGTGAGTGCGTGTAAATTAACCGTCTGCAAGCACTATCTATATAGGCATACTGCATGCGTTGTACATGACTTGTGGAGAGTTTGTTGTGTGATGGAAAGCTGCACGCGTGATAATGTGTATGGTGTGGTAGAGGCTCATGCTACGGTAGCAAAAACTCCGTATGAGAAGTTCACATAGCAATAACAAGAGGAAACTGTAGAACGTTCCGACCTCGAAGGTCTTCGTCAGCTACAAAAACTTGTGATCATTGACAGTATTGTACAGTGCAAATTGAAGTATTATAGTAAGTAGTATAGTAAGTAAGATGAGGGAGAAGGTTAGTGAAATTAAGGGGGGAAGCAGAGTTGGCAGTTGAAACTGGAAGATGGGGGGGTTTGAGAAGAGAAGAGAGAATATGCAAGAACTGTAGTGGTGGAGAGGTGGAGGATGTTGGGCATTTGCTGATGAGGTGTACATATGTGGAAGAGAAGAGGGGGGAAATTGAAGGAACTGATGAGTGAGAGGGTGGAAGGATGGCAGGATATGCATGATAATGACAGGGTGGTGGCAGTGGTGGATAGAGCATGTGGAGATGAAGCAGTGGGAAGGGCAGTGGAGAGAGTGTGGCTGAAGAGATTTACAGCACGCAGGCACCATCTCCCAACAGCAGTCATTGGGGTCTAGGTTGGGGGATGCCCAACCTAGACCCCAATGACTCCAGACCCATTGATTATTTCATCTTATTGATTCACAATTTTATATATCATAGTGCTGCATGGGGCAGTGATGCCCTAGTGTGCCTTGGCACATGGTGCACTTTATAATAATATGATATGATATGATATATGATATGATATGATATATTTTATAATTATATACACTTCCTTTTTATTAGGCCACAGTTATGTACTGGGAGCTATACAAACAGAGAGAGGCGGTCCTGGACTTAGCGGGCAGGAGGAAGTGTCAGGCATCAACATAGTCATTCACAATAATACTCTGGTGAGCCTCAAACCATACACATTAGGTGGTGTGTGTACAAAACATGCACTTCTAGTGCTTCTGTCACACAATTTAATTAAAACCATACATAATGTACTTATAATAGGTGTTTGCAGTCTTGCATGGATCAGTTAGTGACTAATGAGACTTAGTCAATCTTGTGTAGCTAATCTTCATCCTACTCTGGTACGTAACGACTAAGTTGAAGAAGGACGCAGCAACCAAATAGCAGCTTGATATTGTCCATTTCAGTAGGTGCATGCATGTAGCAGTGACGTCTTACACTTGTGTTGCCTGCATTTGGTAGCTGCATTCCACCATGCTAACTGTGCCCAGCTTCTGCTACTTCAGCTGACTCCCCTCCCTCGACTATAAAATAAGTTGGCAGCTTCAGCAGACTTCTTTGCTCTGGTGGGTTCATGACAGCATTTTGATGATACCAACCTGACAACAGTGCAAGACATGCGTACATTATACATACATGTAAACCTGGTAATCATGAAAATGTAAAGCACATTACCAGGCAGCTACAAGTGTGCTTGTTTACGAATGGACCTGCATTGAACACTATCTATAATCGTGTGAAACAAACACTGATACATGGGGTGGCTACTACAAGTATGCATATATATGTACATACATAGTGTGGTACAAGTCACTAATGCAGTGTTTTGGTGTTGCATGTCACTAATGTGTTGTTTTAGTGTTTTCTATATAGACACAACATGTGTATAGTGCATTATGTACCGCATATAATTATGCAAGCTGTATTTTTGGTTCATTGAAAGAGAGGGTCTGGAGATCGATCGAGGAGTCCCTTAATGTGTGTTGCAGCCATATTGTCTTCGCTACATGCATTCCCTGTAATTGGACACAACCCTCTGCAGAAACCGGTTTATATACTTTCTCCCTTTGTGCATCCTTGCAGGGTCCTTATGATGTCATGCTACATGGATGTGATACTGTGCAAGGAGGAACAACACTTCGAACGCTTGTAACAGATGTCAACCTACCAAACTTTACTTTCTCTCAAAGACTTCCCGAAGTCCTGGCAGTGACCTCCACTTCCTACCTTTGGCACGCTGTGTCTGTACAAACCTCCTCTGGTACAATACTTGGCTGTGGGAGACTGGAAACTCTGTTCCCCGTGGAAGGAAGCTACCGAGGGAAGAACACCTTAAGTCAGTTTACCCAATATCTTCCACCAACCATATCAGATGTGTCTAACATAGAACTCCTCAAGTACAACATTTTAGATGGTATTTCTGGCACCTGTTCCAACACATCAACCATATTTGACCCCTGGAATGCTCCAAGCCCACAATATGGAACCACTATGACATCTGACCAAGTTCCAGTAGGGGATCTCCCCAATCATGAGCTGGAGGTGTTCTCCATCTTGCCCGAAGTTCCCCTCATTGGCAGTGCCACTGTTCTTGGACATGTGGTAAGCCATGGGTTGCACATAGCACATTCTCTTGTACATAAACT
Organism: Aplysina aerophoba; assembly: GCA_949841015.1. Taxonomy (NCBI): domain Eukaryota; kingdom Metazoa; phylum Porifera; class Demospongiae; order Verongiida; family Aplysinidae; genus Aplysina; species Aplysina aerophoba. The sequence goes on from OX465040.1 coordinate 5,864,550, forward strand.
CATGTTGAGTGCACATACTGTACTCACATCATGACATCATGCCCTTCACTGGCAGTACATACACATATGTAACCCTGAAATGCAATGACACAAAGCGATGGAGTGACACTAGTTGGTCATGCGTATAGCTGTTTGTATGCTAAATTCTGCAATGCATTGTCTACAATACAAGTGCTACTGGTCTTCATTTGCATTTATTTTTATGATGCACACATGCATACCACAGGTGAATGACTCAGAGTGCAATTTGCTGGAGCTCTCTCCAGTCACCGGGCACACTGTGAGGGGCTATGCTGTATTTGATGGGCCCACACTCACTGGAAGAATCACATTTGTAAGAGCTTGTGAACACGCATGAGAGCTCACAGTAGTGACATGTAGATCTTGTATAGATACATATAGTATGTATATTTAAACTACGTATGTATATTAATGCTAACATGTACAGGACATGCACACACAATACACTTTGTATGTGTGATGCCATACTTGCAAAGTGGTTGATGATTATGCCATTTCAGTTGGCTGCAACAGATGAATGATACAATGATACAGTACAGTACTGTATACAATGTCAGTATATTGTGAGATTGTGTCTAGCAGTACAAGTCATGGCTACCAAACACTTTCAATGTATTGGCCTACCTAAAAGCATCCATATTTGATTGTGTTATATAAAGTTTTAATTAGCTCCCAGTGTGCCAGCATGGAGTTCCTAAGGATTCCTGTGACCTTCCTGCTCCTGTTTACTCTGGTGGTAGCTCATAGTAACAGAATAGTTTGGCTGCTTCTCACCTTAGCGGCACTACTAAGGGTGCACCACAGGGTACTACTACTACTGGGTGCAGAATACAGGACTTTTGGCATTGGGTACTGTTGTGGACCATATTATGTAGATGACATTTGTAATTATAAGAGCTTGTGAACACCCATGAGAGCTCACAGTAGTGACATGTAGATCTTGTATAGATACGTATGTATACTAAAGCTACAGATACGTATAGTATGTATACTAATGCTAACATGTACAGGACATGCACACACAATACACTTTGTATGTGTGATGCCATACTTGCAAAATAGTTGATCATAGTAACAAGGTAGTTTGGCTGCTTCTCACCTTAGCGGTACTACTATGGGTGCATTATACAGGACTTTTGGCATTGGGCTGTTGTGATCCATATTATACGCAGCTACGTATACTAATGACATCATGGCATTTCTACACATGTTGTGCAACCAGCCGTAGCTAAAGCTCTGCATTTCATTTGCTGACGGCCATACTTATAGCAGTGGCAAATAATTTAATGCAGAATAGCCTGTAAGCCATACAAAGTGCATGTATAATCCACACCCTATCCTGTGTTTGCCATATTATATGCTACTTCTGCACAGCTGTGTGTTTGGGTTTGGTTCGTGTGTGAAATGTATTCACTACATCACTGGCAGTAAGCTACAATTTGTATATATATAGTTCCTGATCAACACAGAAAAACATGATGTGATGTCTTGTTTGCGCTCGCATGTATATACAGCTGGCACAAACCTTTTTGGCTATATTTGGCATTACTTGACCATCTGCATCTATACTTCAACTCCTAGCCACAACATTCTTTGTACTCTTCCTATCCTTTGACAGACCCAAGTGGTGAACCTCCCTGACTGGGCTCTTGGACCCACTGTGGTCACTGCTGACCTGTCCTATACAAACTACACACAGGTATGGCAATATACGTATATGCATACATAATACATTATGTATGTAAACTGGTTCACTGTTACATGTATACACCGCTTTCACGTGTAAACCACTATTCATTATATTTCATATATTTCACAAATTATTTTGATTTAATTGTAAAATGCAGATGCATCTTGTGTGAGTTCAATTTTCTGCTTCTGCACAACAAACACTATGTGAATGGCTGTTTGGGAAGCAATTTCTGCTTGCATTCTCATGAGCGGCTCTCATATCGGTTGTATAAAAACTATATTCAAAGTAATGTACTCGGCTTGATAAAACTATATTCAAAGAACTATACTCATTAGTATACAGTATACAACAATACTAAATACTGTAGCCCAGTGTGAGGCAATAATCACTGGGTAATTATGCCCAAACCTGACCAGGTCAATACAAATTGATCCCTGGCCAGTGGGACCAAAGTCCTGTTTATGGCAACCAGTGATCGCCTCCCCAGTCATCCTAAAAAACAAAGATGGAAGAGCCACAGACAGCTGTTTCGGTCTTGTTGGGTCTCGTCAGTGTGGCGTACTGATGGTAATTGTTGGATGACTGGTTGCTTCTGTATCCATCCCAAGTAGAACACTTGTGGTTTGAACAGAAGCAGGTTGAGGCTAGCAGTCGTAAGCGTGACTGTGCACTCCATGGCAGGATGGGGATTGTTACACTGAAGCCTAGTGTGAGGCTATGGTGATGTGCGGCAATAATCACTGAATAATTACGTCAATACAAATTGATCTCGGCCAGGGGGACCAAAGTCGTATTTATGGCAACCAGTGATCGCCTCCCCAGTCATCCAACAAACAAAGATGGAAGTGCACAGTCATGCTAAAGACTGCTAGCCTCTACCTGCTTCTGTTGAAACCACAAGTGTTCTACTTGGGGTGGATACAGAAGCATCCAGCAACAACCATCAGTACGCCACACTGATGCAACAAGGCCGAAACAGTTGTCTGTGGCTCTTCCATCTTTCTTTGTTGGATGACTGGGGAGGCAATCACTGGTTGCCAAAAATAGGACTTCGGTCCCCCGGGCCAGGGATCAATTTGACCTGGCCAGGTTTGCATAATTATCCAGTGATTATTGCTGCACAATGCTAAATACTTATGCACAATGTGCTATACAGTATATGTAGTAATTGTCAGTAGTGCACATGTCTTGTATATAAAGTATAATATAAGAATAACAATTCTGCTATATAACCTTCCTAATAAGTATACCTTGTACAATGGTGTCTTCTTAACACAATGTGTGCAGGCTACTGGTGGCCATGCATGGTATGTTCATGAAGGACACACAGAGAGCAATGGAACCTGCTCTGACCACCTTGGGGCACAGTACAACCCGTACAGAGTGAACACAACAGCAGAGTCTGGCTACTTGGATGACTGCTCTTCACTGAGGCAACAGAGATGTGCCATGGGGGACCTTGGTGGGAAGCTAGGAACACTTAGGCTGGAGCCAATGGCAAACAGTCCTCACAAGACTTATTCATTCTATGACGAAAACTTGCATGTTCTGGGGCCATTCTCCAGTGAGTCTATTTATAAGCCTGCTGTGATGCCAACTGCAACCTGCAAATGTCCGTGGTTACTCTTCTACACATATGTTGCACATATACTCTCTATTCATTAATCTGTCACTCCTTTTTGCCATCTTCTTCAGTTCTTGGCCATTCCATTGTGGTGTATGGCTCTGGCAACCAAAGTGGTCAGGTCCTCGGTTGTGCCAACATTGAGCCATCACTTGTAGCTGAGGGGGAGATAGAGATAAACTTCCCACAGAATGGCACGGACCCTGGAAATGTTGACAGGTGCCTTCTTAACTACCTACATTCATGACACTACAGTATTACACCATGCTCCACATGCAAAATGTGAAAACTATGAGTATAATATTAAATATGCAAACTTAGGTACTTGAAAAAGTACTGAAAGTAAGAATCTGACTTGATTCCATAACTCACAACTATAGAATTGAGATGGGTCATTTCCTGTCCACCATGGCTGGAGTCCCTCTGGGAGATGTGCTGGTCAGTGATGTTCAGGCAGCGACTATCAGTGGTCACTACTGTCTGACTGCCTCAATTAGGGTCACTGGAGTGGATGGTACGTGTCACTTACAACATGTATAGTATATAAAGTATTATATACATTGTTCATTCAAGCACAAAGAGCACACTGGCCGTGTGTGTGTGTGTGTGTGTGTGTGTGTGTGTGTGTGTGTGTGTGTGTGTGTGTGTGTGTGTGTGTGTGTGTGGGGGGGGTGACAGGTGATGATTGGAAAAATGGCTGCCTAGAATCACTGAGTTTAGAATCAGTAGGGCAGGAAAGCCTTTTCTTGAGGTCCCTTCTGGACTTTTCAGTAATCAGGTAGTGATTTGTCACAGAGAATAAACTGTGTCGATTACAGTGTTCCAGAAGTCCAGGAAAACCCAGAAGATTCCTACCTCTATTGTGTCCTAATCCTGAGACCAAGATGGCTGAAGCAATCAACAACTGCCCCTTCTGTGGTCTCTCTTTCAAGTCTCTAGGTCACCACATCTACAGGTGCAAGTTAAGGGAGGGAAGGGAATACAGGCAGTACCTGAAGACTGGGAGGAAGACTGGGTCTGACCACCTCCCTCTGGCTGATCAGTCAGGCTGTGCCGAGAGATCCCAGCAAATCCAGCACTGTGGATTGGCAAAGCCTGCCAGGCCTCTAACATCCAGCACCCCCCAGTTGATCAAGGTAGAACCCTTGACCCTACCAGACCCTGACGACCGCGATGCTTGGGAAGCCACCAACACCTTCTTCTCATCTCACCTTGTCCCCCACCTAATGTCTTTAGATGACCCAGATGTTATCAGCGGTGAACTGACCTCAGGGATATACAGCTACTTCTCCAAAACGTATGGCCTGCAACCATCTAGAACCCCCAAAGCAGTGAGAAGAAGGAAGAAGCATGACAGGAGAGTCAGGAAGCTGAGAGAAGTTAAGAATGCAATAAGGCGAGATTACAGAAAAGCCCTCCGAACCCACCAACCTCTGGAGGTTATTCAAGGTATCAGTAAGGACTTCAGAGCTGCAATGAGAGATCATGCCAGGGCAAGGAAGCACTCTCTGAATGATGACATTAAGCGCAACGCCCAAGCAGCTGCCAGGGCCCTTAAAAAGGACTTTTGGGGCTATGTGAACCATCTGCTTGGAGATAACCTGGCAGCCACCAAGGCCACGTTCACGGCTGATCAGGCAACCACCTATTTCCAAGATGTCTTCTCCAAGCCAAGCCGTGAGTCATTTGAAGCTCCAGAGTGGCTTCCAACCCCCAAGCGTGCAGGAACTCTCTTCGCCACTTGCTCGTTCACAATGGATGAAATTGCTTCAAGAATCAAGAGGGGCAGACTCTCATCCAAGCCATGCCCATTTGATCAGGTGTCATATTACATTCTCAAAAGGTGTCCATCACTGCTTCCAGCCCTCCACCACCTCTACAATAAAGTCTGGCACACCCAGATCATCCCAGCATCCTGGCAACATGCAGCGATAACCCTGATACCAAAAGAATCAGCACGGTCCGACTCATCCAGCCCAAAGAACTTTAGGCCCATCGCCCTAACCTCATGCATTGGGAAGATTTTCACTGCCATGGTGAAGGGTAGATGGGATTCCTACTTGCTGACAAATGGCCTCCTGAATACCACAGTACAAAAGGCATTCCAACCCAAAACATCCGGATGCGAAGAACACCATCAAAAACTCTGGTCAGTACTCCAGGATGCAAACTCCAACCAACGTTCTCTCGCCATTGCATGGATTGACCTCGAAAATGCCTATGGTTCAGTTCCACATGGACTGATTGACTTTGCCCTGAAGTACTACCATGCCCCGAACAAGTTAACAACTTGCATCCAGAAGTTGTACTCTAACCTATGGGCATCTATCCTAACCCCTTCCTGGTCTTCCAGCCCCATCAGGATGAGTATTGGGGTCTTTCAAGGAGATCCCCTTTCTACATCCATCTTCAACTGCGTAATTGGTACCCTAGTTGACACCCTACAGTACCACTGCCACCATTTGGGCTACCGCCTCTCTCTATCTGCCCAGGTGATCAGCCAGCTCCAGTTCGCAGATGACACCTGCATCATGGCACGCAATCCTCAATGCTGCCAGGAGATGCTACGGGTAATTAACAGGTGGCTGCTATGGTCTACAATGAAAGCCAAGCCTTCCAAATGTCAAGCCATCGCCCTGAGGAGCAGATGCAGTGCCGAGACCAGAGTATACGACCCAGACCTTACTATCGGGAATGCTCCCATACCCCACCCACAACAGCAACCAATCAAGTTTCTCGGCATGCCTTTCACAGCCACACTGTCAGTTGAGCACCATCGGTATGCACTGGTCAGTAAGACAAAATCGCTGATGCAGAGGATCGACGAGGCCCCCCTCTCAGGCAAGCAGAAGGTAAAAATCTACCGCTATGCCTTGCCAGCAAAGATGTCTTGGGACCTGAAACTGTATCATCTGCCCCAATCCTTCATCCAGAGGTCTCTAGATCCTGTTTGCACTCGGTTCTTGAAGAAGTGGCTCAGGCTACCCCAATGTGCTAACCCCGGTGTGCTGTTCCTTGAGCCAGGCAAAGGTGGCCTTGGCCTACCATCCATGGCAACCTTTCACTTGGCCCTGTCAGCAGGAAAGTTGGCAAGACTTGCCCACTCCCGGGATCCGGTAGTGAGCAGACTGGCCACCAAATCTGCCAACCACCAAGCTGGTTTGAACTCCCGTCCTGCCAAGACAGTTCTGGAGACATGGTCAAATAACACCCACCTGACAGGGCCCCAGTTGAAACGGAGGGTGGCCAGGCAAATCCGTGATGAGGATGGCCAGATGCGCCTGAATGACATCCGCCACTTGGATGTGCAGGGCCGTTTTCTGAGAATCATGGAGTCATCCTGTTCCACAGACTACTGGTCAAGAGCAGTATGGTCTCTCCCAGCACGGCAAATGAGCTTCGCTGTGAACAGTGCACAGGACACACTACCACACAATTCCAACTTGGTGAGGTGGAAAAGGCCAGTGTCTCCTTGGTGCCCTCTCTGTGGTGATCTTCAGACACTAAGGCATGTCCTGAACGGATGTAAACAAGCTCTCCAGGAGAGACGATACGATCAGAGACATGATGAAATCCTGAGAGAGATTGTGACCTATCTTGGTGAGCATCTGAGCGGTGCTGACTACCAAATGGTAGCTGACCTGGACTCAGACACCTACACCTTCCCCATACACATCTGCCCAACAACCGAGAGGCCAGACATTGTCACATGGAATGAGAAGACCAAGACAGTCTTCCTCATCGAATTGACAGTGTGTTTCGATGAAAACTTTGCAGATGCCAGTATGAGGAAGCAGGCAAAGTACCACGATCTCAGGGAAGCAGTGAAGCCACAAATGCCACCTCTGGACAGTCCAGGTCGGTTCGAGAGGGATCATCGATGAATTGAGCTTTCAGCCCCTCCATGCACTCTGCAGCAGTCCTAAGCAAGATATTGCAAACCTGTACTTTAAATTGGCAAGAACATCCCTACTTGAATCTTTTACAATCTGGTGTTCAAGGAACAAACCCAGCAATTAATCTGACTACAATTTTGCCTGTGTAACTTCTCTCCCCACTTATTTTTGTTAATCTCTGACTTCTAATTATTTGTTTAATAAGTCTTTTTCCCCGCGCAACACCCACCATCCTCCCACCCATTGTTATACACCTTCCTTCTTGATGTTACATGTTGCACCAAGTGCGCCTTATTTTCGACAGATGAGACAGGCACTGCATCAGTATTGTGACTCCTCAATTTTTGTAACCACATGATGTTGGTTGTAATGATTGAGTTAATAAAATAGTGTGTGTGTGTGTGTGTGTGTGTGTGTGTACGTGTGTGTGTGTGTGTGTACGTGTGTGTGTGTGTGAGTCTGCGTGTGTGTGTGTGTGTGTACATGTGTGTGTGTGTGTGTGTGTGTGTGCGTGTGTGTGTGTGTGTGTGTGTGTGTGTGTGTGTGTGTGTGTGTGTGTGTGTGTGTGTGTGTGTGTGTGTACGTGTGTACGTGTGTGTGTGTGTGTGTGTGTGTGTGTGTGTGTGTACGTGTGTACGTGTGTGTGTGTGTGTGTGTACGTGTGTGCATATTTGTGTGTGTGCATGCATGGATGAGTGTGCACTCACATGTGTGTATGTGCCTATATATGTGTGTGCATGCATGCAGGCATGTGTGTGTTTGTGTGTGTGTGTGTGTGTGTGTTTGTGTGTGTGTGTGTGCATGCATGCAGGCATGTGTGTGTATGTGTGTGTGTGTGTGTGTGTATGTATGTTGCTGGTATATGTGTGTATAATGTGTGTGCACGTGCATGTGTGGGGGGGGGGGAAAGGGAATGGAGTGAGAGTATTATAGAGCAATGTGAGAAGCTACTTAGTTAGCTTATGTTTTGGCATTCATGAAGTAAGTTAATAGGTGTTGTGAGGTAATGAAATGTACATCTATCTCACAACATATTTCATGCACGTATGCATGTATGTATGGCATGTTGTGATTGCTTTGTGAAATAATACTTTCTAGAATGAGCTTGTGTAGCATGTGGTTATCAATTAGCTAGTAGCTGTGTTATACTTTAGCGATGGATACGGTTATCAATTGCCTTTCTTGCTCAACCCTCTGTGCATATCAATTATAGCTGAGAATGCTACCCAAAATGCCCTCAATGTGAGTACCTTGGATCGACAGAACCTTGGCAAGTACAGTGTAGGACCATGTGAGTGGAGCCACCCATACAGAGTCAATAGAAATTTTGAGTTTAGAGTGTGGGAGTGCGTGAAGGGGCTGTGCAATTAATCTGGGCTTTCATAATATAATAATATTTTGTGTTGCCATGAATAAAATTTAAAATCAGTTGAAATGAATGAATTGTGTATTAAGGTATTAAGTTAAGTGCTATTAATTCAGTTGTTCAAGACCAATTATATCAAGATATATTCAGTATTTGTAAACTTGTCATTCACACTTGTCTATATATGTCTACATAACTTTGCAGGTGTACCACCTCCCCCTCCACCACCTCCTTCTTCCTCTTCTTCTCCTTCTCCCACTACGGATCCAAGCAATATCAAAGACGGTAGACATAAGCGTATGTTTGCAGAGAATGTTATATGTAACTTACATTCTTTGCTTTCTGCTTGTATAGTCCTCACCATCTCAGTCGTGTCTGTGCTGGTGTTTGCCTTTATCCTGTTGGCTGGCATTATTGGTGCACTATTTGCCTTGGCATCCAGAAGGAGGAGGAGAGAGGTTGCACTGTAAGTTGAAGGACGCTGCCTGGCCCAGCAGTCACAATTAAGGAGAGTTACCTGTATAGCTAGGATGAAATGTCTGCAAATGTACAATTACTATCTCACACGAACACGTTCCTATTGCAAAGAATACAGCTGCCATTGTGAACAGTGCCACTCTGTGACTCTGGTGATTGCAGGCTCCAGAGTAGTTGTAAAGCCAGGTTTATGTGTGTAACATGTTTGAAGGCGAATCATAATTGCCTTTGCCATGATGAGCTTGCAGCTAAATTTCCTTTGCCTAGCTAAGCCCCAATATTTGAGAAAGGCTTATCCTTCAAGTTATGAGTCAAAGTTGCAGTTGCTAGCTAATTTAAACTACGGATCCCAGAACCTAATAGATCAACAGTGCACCTGCTGAGGTTGTTAATAAGCTCTAGCCCACAATAAACTTGATCGATTAGACATTTCGGCAGCCTGTGGCGGCCTTCATCAATAAAATTAATGGAAGCTGTACTGATGGACAATGACTTCATCAGTCCAATATATATGCATACACTTTTATTGTTGAAGGCAGCTGAAAGTTCAAATTCAATGTGGGTTAGTGGTTGCAAGCAAACTCCGCATGAGTTTCTCTAGACACTGAGGACACGCACCATCACTGCCATTCAAAAACTTTGGGTGGGCTCTATCTGAGTGCATACATACAAATGCATACCACTATGAATATAATCCATGCATAATTCGCCACACACACACACATAAGTTTGGTTATAATACATCTGTTTAGTTAGTCCTTGCATTGATCCTGTACTTCTCTTCTCTCTCTCATTTTAGTATCTACACAGTCGAAGGACACCAAGAAAGCGAGGTACGTATGTATGTACCTGAACACGGTAGAACTATGCACGTATTATACATACATAATATATTACACACATGGAAGTCCTCTATTTTAAATATGCACTACAGTACTCTGCACTATACCACATTTATGCAGTATGCCACAGTACTGGTGAAGCTCCTGCCATCAAAACGTGATCCTTGGGAACTGCTAGGCTCCCAATTCAAAGTAGGTATAAAACTGGGAGAAGGCAACTACGGCGTGGTCTATAAAGGTACACTTTCCATGGATGTTTCAACGGCACCAGTTCAAAAGCACATGGACAAAATGACACTGGAAGGGAAAAACCCCTACACAGTGGCCATCAAACTTCTCAAAGGTTTGCCTACCGTGTCATAAAGTTGAATAGCTACTTCCATCAATTCCTTGTATGATAAAGAAGTATTTGTATGTACGTGGACACTCTGATGCAACAGGAGGTGCAGGAGAGCGAGAGGTGGAGAACTTCTTAGAGGAAACTGGCATGATGAAGAAGGTGTCCTCAGGGGAGTGCTGCCATGTGGTCCAGATGGTGGGCTGTGTCTCCACTGCACTGCCACTTGCACTGGCCCTGGAATTTGTCCCCTATGGCAACCTTCTCTCCTACCTGAAGTACTGGAGGAAGAAGGTACAAACAACAATGCATACAAGATATAAGGTACATGCAATAAGTCTAAACGTGTAGCCGTAATAAGGTACATGCTTTAAGGTGTAGCCATACTTCATGATAATCTTATGCATGACATTCCAATCTTTAATAATTGTAGTGACATCTCCTCACACTCGTTTGATTATTGTCGACATCTCAACTTTCAAATAGCATTGTCATAGAGTTTTGATCTCAGAATTGAGTAAACACAATGTATATATACATTTACACCTATGTTTCTCATCACTGTATGACCAGGTGCAGAGTGCTTTGCAGGGTAAATGCAATCTGTCCCACCCAAATGTGTTCCTGTCTCCTGGCTACGACAGGTTGGAGTCCAAGGAGGCTGCGGGTGAAATCTCTGTGGCTATTGATAAGGAACAAGTGGCCTTCTACTCACCTCTTGGGGAGCCTGATTGGAAGGACCTCCCATTTTTCTCTTACCAGATAGCACTAGGAATGGTGTGTAAAGCTACGTCCAATAATATGTGGTTGAAGTGATCTATAGTGGTGTATACGTTACGTTTGTGCACTTCACTGTTATTTAGGAATACCTCTCCTCCCTGGGTATCCTTCACCGTGACCTGGCCTGCCGCAACATCCTGGTGGATGAGGGGAAGCTGCTCAAGATATCAGACTTTGGTCTCTCTCGAGAGACACCGGAGTACGTGTCCTCCCTCCAGGACAGGTTGCCACTGAGGTGGATGGCACCGGAGACTGTGGCTGAAAATATATGCACAGACAAATCTGACGTGTAAGAACACACCAGACACTGTATGCACAATGCTGAAGGTGCATGCTGGAAAAGGTCGGCTTCTTCTTGTATTACATGATGCTCATGGCATTGCTTTGTAATACACACTTACATACATACATGATAACCTTAATGCAGAGTGTAGTGTAGTGAACTCACTTGTACAAGATACTCACGTACGTATGACTGTATGCATTTTCCTATCTCTCATACGTATGTGTATAGGTGGGCTTTTGGTGTGTGTCTATGGGAGATGTACACTTTAGGTGAGTACTGGTACACAATGAACTGCGTATCATTGTTTCATGCTATACAGCAATATTGTATAGTGATGTTGTAGAGGCTCATAGTTGTGTTGAACTGATAACAATTGAGCAACAACACAACTGCTAAGAATACTCACTAGCAGGACATTTCGCCCTGGAGGTCTTTGTAAGCAGCTTACAAGAGGTGCAAACAGTTGACAAAGATCTCCGAGTTGAAACATTGAAACATCCGGCTAGTGAGTATTATTAACAGTTGTGTTGTTGCTTATCAATTTGCTATCGGTATGGACAATAATCGTACAGTTTAGTCTAATATACAAAATAACTTGCTCACACCTTACCACTCCCATCTCCCTCCCCAGGAGATCTACCTTATCGAGATATTCCTTTGCATGGACTTCTTTCCCATGTGATCAGTGGCTACAGGCTTCCCAAGCCGGACCTGGCCCCAGATGAAGTGTGAGTGTGTGTCAGCCACTTTGGTCAAAATATGTACAACAATTATATTATATTTTGTATGTACCAGACCCAAATTGACATAGCATAGGTGACATGCTGTGCCCTTGTGCAAGCTGCATTTGGTTTGGTCCTATTCACCTGTAGAGAGTTTTGACCATCTGCAAAACTCGTGCATACTGATGCTGTGTTTCTTCCATCAACAAAGTATACGAACTATAGTTGACGTGCATTTGGTGGTCATCACCTGCAACTTGCCTTGCAGGCAGGTTGTCCTAAGGCAATTGTAATGGTGTATTTACTGATGTAGACAAGTACACTCGGTGCACATTGAAACTTGCATTGTGTGCATTGTGGTAATCTCATTACATTCAAAGCTTTGACATGCTTGGTCCTTCACCAACATGTGGCTGCTCATCTGCAATCCCCTTTGCTATGGCAACAGGTACCAGCTGATGGTGAGCTGCTGGCATGGAGAGCCCCAGGCCCGACTGAGCTTCACACAGCTGCAGTACTCATTCAAGAGCATCGTTGCTGCTAGCGGCACTAATACCACAACTAATTGCGTCACTGTTGAGCCCAGCGACAGCTATGCCTTTGTCCTACAAAGTGATTCCGTTGATGACAATGCTCAGAATCTGAAGGAAACCAGTGCTGGCACTGTCCGTTACACGAATCTCCCGTCTGCTATGTGACAGAGAGCTCATCACAACACCACTGTGTGCACAAATAGCACTATACTTGCATGAACGTACAGGTGTGTACAACATGGGACTTTTGTTTGGGTGAACCAGCTGCATACATTATTTACTACACTGTTTCTATAACTTGATAATAGCTGTGTGCATTACGATTGGTACTGTGTACTTTAGTCTAACATAATATATAAACGCATTATACATCCTGATATCATTTGTAGTGACAGTAACATTAATGTATTGCTTCCTTAATAATAATTGTTGGATTATGATTAAGCATGTGGAAAGTATGCAATGATGAGTGTGTTGATGTGCAATAGCAACATTTTATAGGGCAATTTATGTACATACTGATATATTATACGAGAGCAATTTGAGATTATAAGTATGTACAGAACAGTATAGTTTCAGTATGCATCCACATGAGCTGCAAGGTGTAAATTGTGCATGTACATTTTACAAATACTGTAACTTACCTATATACGAATGCCTGTGCATTCAGGATACATTGTGTTACTGAATAATAGAATTTTATCTGTTAGCCTTGATCCCTTCACCAGGTCAAAAGTCACGAAGCACTATCGCCTCTACATACTATCTCAAGTACGGCAATGATGTGGCTTGGCACTGGTGATCAATTAACTGTGAAACGATGGCCCTTTGGTGGAGACACCCGTGCACGTTGGCCGAAATAGTGTGAATGCACAAGCCAAATAATGATCCTTCCGGTCCACCCCGCCCAATGTCATGCAGCGCTATCTAGCAATCCTCAAATGCTCTAAGCTTTACATCCTAGTGTGGGCAGGGCAGTGATGAGGCATGGTATTTGTGAACTCCAACTGCAAAAGAAATGCCTTTTGCAGTAGATGCAGTCGCTGGCAAAATATCACATGTTTCAGCCAAAGTGATTATTACACCATGAGGATGTGATGAATGTGTTAGACATTAGGTTACCCCATGCCATCTAGTATGCAACACAGACAATTACATTTCAAAGGGTGCATGTGTATAGCGAAGGCCGATTGGTAGAAGAACTAGATGCTAGGTGCACTTTTGGGGGAGGAGCAAGATGTGACTCGCAGGATGCAACTCACTGAACTGGCGTTTTGGCGCATGTTTGGTCTGTTCGCAGGAGTCAGTGCACCACTAGAGCTGAAGATCCGTGTGTGGAATGCCTTGGGCAGACCAGTACTATTTTAAGGCTGAGGGACATGGGGACTGAATGCAACAACAGCAGAGAGACTTTGTGCAATACATCGTCAACATCTATGAATCCTAGCAGGCTATCGCTGGCCAAAGCGCATACGCAATGAAGCATTGTACAGACTGACAAAGTCCAGACCCCTCTCAATAGACATACAGCAATCAGACTACGCCTCCTTGGACACTGCCTTTGTATGCCTACTGACACTCCAGCACAGCTGGCTCTGTCTGTAACTGTTAACGCCAACCTCAAAGGTAGACGAGGCAGACCATCCAAGTGCTTGTGATCTGTCGCCGGACCGACCAAGGCTAGTACTTCGTGAACTTGGCAATGAAGTGCAGCGGAGAACTGCTCTTACGCATAGTTGTAGTGGCCGGTTTGTTCCTGTGCGAACCTGGGGAGGTTGCGGCACAAGGTAAAGCTCCGAAGTCGTGAATACTACTGCCATGTATGAAGTGTAATGTTACAGAGTAACTGCAGGTGAAGAGGAGACGCGCACCAATAGACCCGACCGGGGCTAATTGGGTATAGTACGTAGCTGGTATAGCTGCGGGGGAGGTTAGAGGAAAAACATTTGTAAGGTTAATGGAGATGTTGGTTGAGTCAGTGTTGCTGTATGGGGCAGAGGTGTGGGGTGGGGGAAGTCAACTTGAGCCAGTGGAGAGGGTGCAAATGCGAGCACCCAGGATCTTCCTGGGGGTAGGGAGGTTGCACCCCCTAGTGTCCTTACAATATGAACTGATGATGCCGTTGAGGTGGGAAGGAAGGAAGAGGTTTATTGAGTTTTGGATAAAGGTGATGAGGATGGATAAGGAGAGATTAATGAAGGTAGTGATGTTGGAAGCTTTGGAAATGGGAGGTAAGGTTAAATGGGTGCAGAATTTGGAGGAAAATTTGAGGATGTTTGGATGGGGTGGAATGAGTTCAGAGGCATTGGAAGGTTTGTCGATGGGGGAAGTGAAGAAATTAAAGTTTTAACGGAGACAGGTAAGGGGTGTATGGAGGCAGGAGGCACAGAGGCACCCTAAGTTACATTTGATTGGTAGCCAGCTGATGGAGAAGGAGTGCGAGGGTCGTGGTATAATGGTGAAAAGTAAGATGAGGAGGAGAAGGTTAGTGAAATTAAGGGGGGGAACAACAGAGTTGGCAGTTAAAATTGGAAGATGGCGGGGTTTGAGAAGAGAAGAAAGAATATGCAAGAACTGTAGTGGTGGAGAGGTGGAGGATGTTGGGCATTTGCTGATGAGGTGTACATATGTGGAAGAGGAGAGGGGGAAATTGAAGGAACTGATGAGTGAGAGGGTGGAAGGATGGCAGGATATGGATGATAATGACAGGGTGGTGGCAGTGGTGGATAGAGCATGTGGAGATGAAGCAATGGGAAGGGCAGTGGAGAGAGTGTGGCTGAAGAGATTTACAGCACACAGGCACCATCCCCCAACCTAGACCCCAATGACTCCAGACCCATTGATTCTTTCATCTTATTGATTCACAATTTTGTATATCACAGTGCTGCATGGGGCAGTGATGCCCTAGTGTGCCTTGGCACATGGTGCACTTTAATAACAATAATTATGATAAGATATGATATGATATGAGTATAACGAGTTCAAACTGCTGGTGCATGATGTATAATTGCTATAAGTATGCGTAAACACAACCAGTGGGCTAAACAATATTAGGCACCCACTCACACAAAGCACGAAGGTTAGGTTGGCCTTAAACCTGTCGCGATGAAGTGCAGCGGAGAACTGCTCTTACGCATAGTTGTAGTGGCCGGTTTGTTCCTGTACCAACTCTGGGTGGTTGCGGCACAAGGTAAAGCTCTGACGTCGTGAATACTGCTGCCATGTATGAAGTGTAATGTAACCCTGTGCATCCGTCTCTCATCCTTCCCGATCAACTATAGCTAATCCCGTGATCACCGTCCTCTTCGCCATGGGAGGGTTCAAGTTTCAAGGTCATCTACGTCAAGAATCTGGAGGCGTCTTAGTTGACATCGAGGCTAACCTCCCACACAACGTATCCGCCCTCTGGCAGATTCACGAGTTACCTGTAGACTTCTCTGTCGACCCCAAGCTGCGCTGCGGACCGGAGCACCTTGGAAGGGCCCTGCCATACAGCGGAATTAGCGGGCAGCCGAGCACTATCAACGCGACTACCGCTTCTTTGATCCTACATTCAATCGTTCTATATGTAGACGATCAGCCGGCTGCGTGTGGTTCGATCGTGCCGTTTATCTTACCGACGCGTGCCGGCATCATTGACATCAACTCGGGCGTACTTGGAAGGATATATGTCATTCAGTGGCCAGGTGAGTGTATGCCCGAGTCTCTCTTTACGTTGCTATGGTTGCTGTTGATTGTCATTTTCATTTGATTTTTTTGTGACCAAGCTGCATGGTTTCTGTTTACGTTGCCATGTGGGATCCTAGTCAGGGTCGGCTAATCCTGACTATATAGTAAGGTCTGACTACTTGTTGACATATTTTATGCATGCTACCAGTGCTCTATAGAAAGATTGAACAAGTGAGCTCTCTGCAGGTGGTTCATGTAAGTATTATGGCTGTGTGTAAATGTGAATTCGAAGTGACATGTAAGTGCAATTAATTCAGGAAACCACATTGAATTATTGTTAATATTGATTGTTTTATGATCTATATGTATAGTACTTTAATCAGTGTTTATTGTGTTTAATGTCTTAATTGTGTTTGACAATATAATATAATATAATATAATATAATATAATATAATTATATAATAATAATAATAATATAATATAATTATTTTTGTTCCTTTATTAGGCAATAGTTATATAGTAGGAACTATACAAACAGAGAGGAGTATTGGACTCAGCGGACTGGAGTCAGGCATCAACATAGTCATTCGCAGCACCACACTAGTGAGTTCAACCTCTGTGACCTGAAGCCAACAGTGATGCGTTTATGCCTGCATGCAAATACACATACACCCACTTCTAAAATCACAATGAGAGTCTGTCTGAAGCCTTACTTGCAGTGAGAGCAAGAGGAATTTTCATGATATGGTCGAGTCTCATTACTATGCACGTTGTTCAACTGAAACAACAGCTGCGCACATGGCTAGAACGTACTGTTTGTTTGACTGTCTACTATGCGAGTTGCTCGCCAATCTCCCCATTCCCGTTCAACGATCATTGATTCATCACTGTCAGTGTACATGTGTATCAACTGCATGCTCAGCCTCAATTACTCTACATGTGCTTTTATTTAATGCATTATATACATTATAGTTGCATATATTGTTCTGGGAAGCTCCCCATTAATGTTAGCACTGCACATATTGTAGTAAGAAAATGTGTAGGGAGCTAGATGAACAGCTAAATGTGCCATATTCATGCCTGGTTTATTGTTCCACTTTGTGCTTGCAGGGTCCTTATGATGTCATGCTACATGGATGTGATACTGTGCAAGGAGGAACAACACGTACAACACTTGTAGCAGATGTCAACTTGCCAAATGCCACCTTTTCTCAGCAACTCCCTGCAGAATTCCTAGCAGTGATCTCCACTTCCTACCTTTGGCATGCTGTGTCTGTACAAACCTCCTCTGGTACAATACTTGGCTGTGGGAGACTGGAAACTCTGTTCTCCGTGGAAGGAAGCTACCGAGGATCAAACACTTTTAGTCAGTTTAGCCCATTTCTCCCAGCAACTCTGAAAGATGTATCTAACATAGACATACTCGAGCACCACATTCTAGATGGTATTTCTGGCACCTGTGCCAACACATCCGCCACTTTTGACCCCTGGAGTCCCCCAGTCCGACAAGTAGGGACTATTACAACAGCTGACCAGTTTCCAGTAGGGGATCTCCCCAATCATGTGCTGGAGGTGCTCTCTCTCTTGCCTGAAGTTCCCCTCATTGGCAGTGCCACTATTCTTGGACATGTAGTAAGCCATGAGTTGCACTTACGTATATAGATCATGTACATTACTATATTATATAGCAAGTTGAATGACTATATATGATCCTGCAAGTACATATAAATACATAGCACAGTTTAATGACTATATAGCTTTTATCATAATGTATAACTTCATGAACTCATGCTTTCCCTGCATAGCTTGTATTTCTAATAATAACATTATGATTCACATCTTGTCCCACCATTTTCAAGAAGAGATGCTTTTGTGTTAGAATCTATGACTTCCCTGCAGTGTAATCATGCAATGACTTGCAATAGCTAGCGATTGGTCATAAATTGTTAACTAGGCTGTAGGTGTACTATAGTAATAGTTCTCCCATACATTTTACAAGTGTTTAAACACCATTAATTGTTAACCAGCTGTTAATTGAGACTTTGGATATGTATATATATATTATATGACCTAAATTGTACTGTTTAGACGATATTGTTAACTTCACATTAGAATTACTAATATATTTTTATGCAGTAATTGCATTGATGATTTACACATCCACTTGTACCGCAGGTGAATGACTCAGAGTGCAATATGCTGGAGCTCTCTCCAGTCAATGGGTACACTGTGAGGGGCTACGCTGTGTTCGATGGACTCACACTCACTGGAAGAATCACATTTGTAAGAGCTTGTGAAAACGCATGAGAGCTCACAGTAGTGACATGTAGATCTTGTATAGATACATATATAGTATACAAACTCATATGTACAAGACATGTATATACACACAATACACTTTGTATGTGTGATGCCATACGTACTTGCAAAGTGGTTGATCATTACACAATTTCAGTTGGCTGCAACAAATGATACAGTACTGTACTATAATTATACAATGTCAGTATATTGTGAGACTGTAAGTCATGGTTACTCAATATATTGGCTACCTAAAGCATCCATTTACTGTGTGTATATTTAGTTTTAGTCACTGTGTGTATATAATTTTATAGTTTTAATCAGCTCCCAGTGTGCCAGCATGGAGTTCCGAAGGATTCCTGTGACCTCCCTGCTCCTGTTTACTCGGGTGGTAGCTCATAGTAACAAGGTAGTTTGGCTGCTTGCCCTTAGCGGCACTACTAAGGGTGCAGAATACAGGACTTTTGGCATTGGGCACTGCATGTTGTGATCCATATTATACGTAGCCATACTAATGACATCATGGCATTTTATATATGTTGTGCAACCAGCCATAGCTAAAGCTCTGCATTTCATCTGCTGACGACCATTCTTATAGCAGTGGCAAATAATTTAATACAGAATAGCCTGCAAGCCATACAAAGTGCATGTGTATAATGATTACAATCCACACCCTATCCAGTGTTTGCCATATATATATATATCGTTGATTCTTTTTTATTCTGCTATTTTGACATTATATATATATGTATATATCAGTGCTGCATGGGGCAGTGATGCCCTAGTGTGCCTTTGTACATGATGCACTTAAATGATGATATGATATGATATGATATGATATACTACTTCTGCACAGCTGTGTGTTTGGGTTTGGGATTGTGTGTGAAATGTATACGCTACATCATTGGCAGTAAGCTAAAGTATATATAGTTGATCAGCACTGAAAAACATGATGTGGATGTCTAGTTTGCGCTGGCATGTACAACTGACTCAAACCTTTTGGCTATATTTGGCATTACTTGAGCATCTGCATCTATACTTCAACTCCTAGCCACAACATTCTTTGTACTCTTCCTTTCCTTTGACAGACCCAAGTGGTGAACCTCCCTGACTGGGCTCTTGGACCCACTGTGGTCACTGTTGACCTGTCCTACACAAACTACACACAGGTATGGGCAATATATATGCATACATATGTATGTAAGCTGGTTCTACAATCATGCACAAAGGCCTCGTCAGTCACCTCAACGTCAATATGCACCGTGCACTTGGAATCATTCTAAGAACCTGTGGGTTTGAGCAATACAAGTAAATATGTCGGTGCGTGTATCTTCCAAACAAAAGGTGATACAAAACGGAGCAGCATGCGTGATATACGTACTTCCTAGACGACTGCACTAATTACAGGAAAGAATAAGGCAACATTACTTCCTAGTGAGCTAGCAATGATGGCAGAAAACATGGCGTGACAATTAACTCGGCAACAGTGTAGTACATAGAACACTTAACAGACACTGTCACAACAGCACTGATACACTCTGTTACATGTAAATACTGCTTTGAAATGTAAACTACCATTGATCACTTTATTACACAATGTATTTTAATCTAATTGTAAAATGCAGATGCATCTTGTGTGAGTTCAATTTCTGCTTCTGTGAAACAAACATTAGGTGAATGGCTATTTGGGAAAGCAATTTCTGCTTGCATTCTCATGAGCGGCTCTCATTTAGGTTGTATAAACTATATTTATAACTGTATAATACTATAATAAATTAGTATACAGTATACAACAACAATAGTAAATACTCAGTATGCAAAATGTGCTTTACATTATAAAAATTATGTAGTCATTGGCAGTGGTGCACATGTCTTGTGAAGTATATATATATATAAGACTAACAATTCTGCTAACCTTATCTATAAATATACCTTGTATAATGGTGTCTTCTCAACACAATGTGTGCAGGCTACTGGTGGCCATGCATGGTATGTTCATGAAGGACACACAGAGAGCAATGGAACCTGCTCTGACCACCTTGGGGCACAGTACAACCCGTACAGAGTGAACACAACAGCAGAGTCTGGCTACTTGGATGACTGCTCTTCACTGAGGCAACAGAGATGTGCCATGGGGGACCTTGGTGGGAAGCTAGGAACACTTGGGCTGGAGCCAAGGACAAACAGTCCTCACAAGACCTATTCATTTTATGACGAAAACTTGGATGTTCTGGGGCCATTCTCCAGTGAGTCCATTGATAAGACTGATGTGTGTAGTATATGCCAACCGTAATCTGCAAATGTCCGTGGTTGAATCTTCTGAGCACATCTATTAATCATACTCTCCGATAGTCCTTTTCTGGGCCAATAGAATAGTCTTCTGGTTGCTATGCCGGCTGCAATATAGCTAAACAATCATATTTCTATGTATCTATTGAACATACTCTCTGTTCATTACTTGACAGTCCTTGGCCGTTCCGTTGTGGTCTACGGCTCTGGTGCCCAAAGTGGTCAGGTCCTCGGTTGTGCCAACATTGAGCCATCACTTGTAGCCGAGGGGGAGATAGAGATCAGCTTCCCACAGAATGGCACAGACCCAGGAAATGTTGACAGGTGCCTTCTTAACTACATTCATGACACTACAGTATTACACCATGTTCACTTGCAGAACATGAAATATGTATATGAGTATAATTATAAAAATATGCAAACTTACTTTATGAATTACTGATGTTCTCCATTTGTGAATTGATTCCATAACTCACAACTACGTATAGGATTGAGATGGGTCATTTCCTGTCCGCCGTGGCTGGAGTCCCTCTGGGAGATGTGCTGGTCAGTGATGTTCAGGCAGTGAATTTCGGTGGACACTACTGTCTGACTGCCTCAATTAGGGTCACTGGAGTGGATGGTACATGTCACTGTAATACAAATTTACAACATGTGTAGTATATAGTATACATTGTTTGCTACAAGGTGATGACAAGTTGTGTGCGTGCGTGTGTGTGTGTGGTGTGTGTGTGTGTGTGTGTGTATGTGTGTGTGTGACGTAATCAAGATGACGGAGGCCATGAGGTCGCTGGAGAAGACCAGCAATTCTTTCGCTTCGTTGGACCTCCGCTCGTCCGTACCACACTACCACCACACCCCCTGGGGACTCTCGAGCTGGCAGTCGGATCGGATCGGTCTACCCTTACAGCCTCTAGTGGCTACGGTGGCCGGTCCACCTGGCGCGCCTTGACGGCCTGTTTTACGGCCATGGCGCCCAGCTGCCACTTGCCCTAGGGGTTTCAGGCATGGGCCTGGCCAGCCCACCCTACGACAGTTTCTTGGCCTACAAAACAGGACCCAAGCTACTGCCTGGGTCCTGTCCAACGCCCTTGTTAGGGCAAGGTGTACCCAGGAGGAGGAGGTGTACATGTGTGTGTGTGTGTGTGTGTGTGTGTGTGTGTGTGTGTGTGTATGTGTATGTGTACGTGTTTGTGTATGTGTACATGTGTGTGTACATGTGTGTGTGTATACCTGTGTGTGCGTGTGCATGCATGCGAGTGTGTGTGCATGCCTACGAGTGTGTGTGCATGCATGCGAGTGTGTGTGCATGCACGTGTGAGAGTGTGCATGTGTGCATGTACGTATATGTGTATACATGCATTAAGTTAATATATAGGTGTTGTGAGGTAATGAAATGGACATCTATTTCGTGCACTCCTCTGTGCATTTCAATTACAGCTGAGAATGCTACCCAAAATGCCCTCAATGTGAGTACCTTGGACCGACAGAACCTTGGCAAGTACAGTGTAGGACCATGTGAGTGGAACCACTCAAACGGAGTGTAGAGTGTGGGAGTGCATGAAGTGGCTGTGCAATTAATCTGAGCTTTCATATTCACACTTCTTGCATAGTGCATGAGGTGGCTGCGCATATATACAAAGACTATATTTTGTGTTTCCATGAATAAAATTTGAAAAATAGGTTGAAATAAATGAATTGTGCATCAAGGAATGCTGCTATTAATTCAGTTCTTCAATATATATTAAATTTTTATAATTACTGTTTTATTTTACTGTCATTCACACTTGTAGCTATATGTTAATCAACACACATTTTACTGATGGTTGTGCCTGTGGGACATACTGTACATTTGGCCATCCTATGCCTGTTGGCACATGCATACATAGTGGTGTCATCTTGCTTGCTTGCTCTGTGTACTAAACTTTGCAGGTGTATCACCTCCTCCTTCTTCCTCTTCTTCTCCTTCTCCTGTGCCCACTACGGATCCAAGCACTTTTGAAGATGGTAGGGATATATGTAGCAATCCTTCAGTACAAGTTGCATTCTACAACAAACATAATTTTATATGTAACATTTTAATTGGTCACTTTATTTCCTGACATTCTTTAATTTCTGCTTGTATAGTCCTCATCATCTCAGTCGTGTCTGTGCTGGTGTTCGCTTTTATCCTGTTGGCTGGCATTATCGGAGCACTATTTGTCTTGGCATCCAGAAAGAGGAGGAGAGAGGTTGCACTGTAAGTTGAAGGACACTGCCTGGCTCAGCAGTCACAATTAAGGAGAGTTACCTGATTGCTACATACATAGCTAGGATGAAATGTTTTCAAATATACAATTACTATCTCACATGAACACGGGTTTGTCTAGCAAAGAATACAGCTGCCATTGTGAACAGTGGCCACTCTGCGATTTTGGTCTTTGCAGGCATCAGAGTAGTTGTAAAATTAAGTTTATGTGTTTAACAAGTTTGAAGGCCAACTCACAATTGGCTTCGCCATTAGGAGCTTGCAGCCGAATTTCTATCCCATCTTTAGATAGCAAGCAAAATGAGGGATGGTTGCAGCTGTGCCTAGACATTTCGGCAGCCTGTGGTAGCCTTCATCAATAAATGGAAGCTGTACTGATGGACAATGACTTCATCAGTCCAGTATAATTATACATATATACACTTTTATTGTTGAAGGCATGTTGGTTAGTGGTTGCTAGCAAACTGAGCATGAGTTCTAGACACTGAGGACATATGAATGCATACCACTATGAATATAGTCCATGCATAATTCACCACACACACACACACACACACACACACACACATAAATTTGGTTATGATGAGCTTTATATTTGTTGCACTTATCTTCTTGCATTGATACTGTACTTCTCTTCTGTCTCTCATTTTAGTATCTACACAGTCGAAGGACACCATGATAGCGAGGTACATATGTATGTACCTGAACATGGTAGAACTATATACATATTATACATAATATATTACACACATAGAAGTCCTCGGTGTTACATATACACTACAGTACTCTGCACTATACTACATTAATGCAGTATGCCACAGTACTGGTGAAGCTCCTGCCATCAAAACGTGATCCTTGGGAACTGCTAGGCTCCCAATTCAAAGTAGGTACAAAACTGGGAGAAGGCAACTACGGCGTGGTCTATAAAGGTACACTTTCCATGGATGTTTCAACGACACCAGTTCGAAAGCACATGGACAAAATGACACAGGAAGGGAAAAACCCCTACACAGTGGCCATCAAACTTCTCAAAGGTTTGCCTACTGTGTCATAAAGTTGAATAGCTACTTCCGTCAATTCCTTGCATGATAAAGAAATATTTTATGCACGTGCACACTCTGATGCAACAGGAGGTGCAGGAGAGCGAGAGGTGGAGAATTTCTTAGAGGAAACTGCCATGATGAAGAAGGTGTCCTCTCGGGAGTGCTGCCATGTGGTCCAGATGGTGGGTTGTGTCTCCACTGCACTGCCACTTGCACTGGCCCTGGAATTTGTCCCCTATGGCAACCTTCTCTCCTACCTCAAGTACTGGAGGAAGAAGGTACATACAACAATGCATGCAATATATAAGGTACATGCAATAAGGCCTATACGCGTAGCCATAATTCATGTTATTGTCCGTTGCTAGGTGGTTGCTATGCTTATTGAGTGACTATAAAAGTGCTATTTGTTGTGAGAGCTCAAGGTGACAGTTTCCTATCAGACAGCGATTATATCTCTTTCGAGAGCGATTATATCTTATTTGAGAGTGATTATATCTTATTGGAGAGCAAGAATATCTAATCAGGTTAATGAAAATATCTAATTGGGTTCACTGTGATTCAATCAATTGCAGCAACACCTCACATGCATTCAGATCAAACATAAAGCAGTTCAATGAAGCATACTGTAACTAATGCAGAAATAATCAAAAGTCTTTCAGAAAAGCATCCATATCAAAATTTGCCTGCTCTGGATGTGGCAAGGGAGGCTGTGGTAAGGAAGGCTGTGGAAAGGGAGGCTGTAGCAAGGATGGCTGTAGCAAGGGAGGCTGTGGCAAGGGAGGCTGTGGCAAGAGAGGCTGTGGCAAGGAAGGCTGTGTGCCTTGATAGATGACAACGCTGCATCCGCTGAAGTTCATTTGGCTAGGCAGACAAGGTGTCATTGTAGTATGAGTAGTTTTGGCTTCAGATGAAGCACAAAAGGCTGCTTTTGTGTCTGCAGCAAGAACTTTGCACACCGCTCTTTGCTGCTCAACAGTAGTGCGCTCATACTGACGAAGTCCGGTTAATGAGAGGTGGCCTGTCCTGTATTATTTTCTCAGGTACTCCAGCTTCAAACATGCTAGAAGCCCTGTGGCACGCAAACTATGATTGGTCTTGTTACCAGCAATGTCACCTTCCTTGCAGATGTCTTTCACCATTGATCCCAGGGTGTTTCTGCCCACTGGCGCCGCTCCACACCAAGGTTTCTTATCAACCTTAGGACTACTAGGAAGCGGTTGTAGATAGAAGTTATTGTTCACAAAGGCACTGGAGGGAAGTTTGCTGAAGTAAGTGTCCAGAATCATCACATGGCATCGATTGCCGGCTCTCAGGGGTGGAATATACTGGAACCACTTTGTTCTTATTCCCACTTGCTGCAAACCACCACTCTGATTCTTAGATGAGCTCTCTGTGTACACATATAGTGATCGGCAGGTTGTATGTACCATTTTACTTAGCTGAGTTTCAGGCATCTGTGTTCTTCTCCGCCTCTAAGACGAAAGTTTTTCCCATTCAGGAAGAAACTGCGCGCAGCAAAGCCTTTGGGTTGTGTGTTCCCAAAATGCCTCTTTCCCATAGTTGACCTTCTGCTTTCGTGAAAACTTCAGCCGATTTGCTCTCTGAATCAACGCCATCCTTGCGCAGGTTGTGAAATAAGTTGTCAAGAGCGTTGTGGAGTGGCTGAAAGGTTGGGATAGCGAGGGCAATGCGCACGGGCGTGTCGGAGTAGGCCCGTAAGGAGACTGTAGATCGTTTTGGATGGATACCTACTTCCATTTTGCTTTCGGGTCTCTGCCACGTATAAGGTAAGCCACTTGCAGAGACGTTCAGAATCGTCCGTAAACTGGAGTAAATCACTAGGTACTTGCTGGTTGGGGTCACATGCGAAGGCTTCGTTCCTTCCCTGCCTCCACGCATTGAAGTTTGCGAGCGCCCACTTCGTTGTTGCTTCTGTGTTTTTAGGCACGTGCCTTTCAGACAGCTCCTCCTTGTCCTGATCGGTAATGAAGCTCCAACAATGAGAAGTCTTTAGCGACTTGCTGTTGGGGGGAAGGTTTTCTTTCTCGTCCTCGATACTGCTCTCTGTCCAGGAGCCCATTCCGAAGGGATTTTGCCGATGAACTTCTTTGGAGCGCTTGCAAGGAGGCTTCTTGAGCTTTAGCGACTTGCCGTTGGGGGGAAGGATTTCTTCCTCGTCCTCGCTACTGCTCTCTGTCCAGGAGCCCATTCCGAGGCGATATTGCCGATGAACTTCTTTGGAGTGCTTGCAAGTCTTCACCAAGGAAGGATCTACTGCACCACCGTGTTTCGCCATGATTCGGGGACTAGCTGTTCTCAATACACAGACTCCGACTCCTTCCAAATGACTAGCTCTATAGCTAACTGAGCAAAGCGCCAACAAAATCAATTATCACACCTCCCTCTCCCCTTGATCGGCAAATAAATCACTTAAAACACCTCCTTTACAGGATGTCACTGATTTATGAGCACTCCCCCCTCGGGTGCTTCGCGCCCTCGGGCCTCGTGCTTATAAATCAGCGACATCCCTCAAGGAGGTGTTATAGCTAATACATAATCTTTAATGTGATATTCCAATCTTTTTATAATTGTAGTGACATCTCCTCACACTCTTTTCAACGTCTCAAGTTCCAAATAGCATTATCATAGAGTTTTGATCTCAGAATTGAGTATACACAACGTATATATACGTTTACACCTGTTTTTCTCTTCACTGTATGACCAGGTGCAGAGTGCTTTGCAGGGTAAAGACAATCTGTCCCAACCAAATGTGTTCCTGTCTCCAGGCTACGGCAGGTTGGAGTCCAAGGAGGCTGCGGGTGAAATCTCTGCGGCTATTGATAAAGAACAACTGGCCTTCTACTCACCTCTTGGGGAGCCTAATTGGAAGGACCTACCATTTTTCTCTTACCAGATAGCACTAGGAATGGTGTGTAAAGCTAATCCCCACAATATGTGGTTGAGGTGGTCTATAGTGGTGTATACCTTACGTTTGTGCACTTCACTGTTATTTAGGAATACCTCTCCTCCCTGGGTATCCTCCACCGTGACCTGGCCTGCCGCAACATCCTGGTGGATGAGGGGAAGCTGCTCAAGATATCAGACTTTGGTCTCTCTCAAGAGACACCTGAGTGTGTGTCCTCCCTCCAGGACAGGTTGCCACTGAGGTGGATGGCACCAGAGGCTGTGGCTGAAAATATATGCACAGACAAATCTGACGTGTAAGAACACACCAGACACTGTATGCACAATGCTGAAGGTGCATGCTGGAAAAGGTCGGCTTCTTCTTGTATTACGTATACATGATGCTCATCACTGTGTAGTTGTGGCATTGCTTTGTAATACACACGTACATACATACATGATAACCTTAATGCAGAGTGTAGTGTAGTGAACTCACTTGTACAAGATACCCATGTACGTATGACTGTATGCATTTTCCTATCTCTCATACGTATGTGTATAGGTGGGCTTTTGGTGTGTGTCTATGGGAGATGTACACTTTAGGTGAGTACTTGCACACAATGAACTGCGTATCATTGTTTCATACTATACCGCAATATTGTATAGTGATGTTGTAGAGGCTCATAGTTGTGTTGAACTGATAACAATTGAGCAACAACACAACTGCTAAGAATACTCACTAGCAGGACATCTCGACCCGGAGGTCTTTGTAAGCAGCTTACAAGAGGTGCAAACAGTTGACAAAGATCTCCGAGTTGAAACGTTGAAACATCCTGCATGCTAGTGAGTGTTATTAACAGTTGTGTTGTTGATTATCAATTTGCTATCGGTATGGACAATAATCGTACAGTTTAGTCTAATATACAAAATAACTTGCTCACACCTTACCACTCGATCCGATCTCATTCCCCAGGAGATCTACCTTATCGAGATATTCCTTTGCAAGGTCTTCTTTCCCATGTGATCAGTGGCTACAGACTTCCCAGGCCGGAGCTGGCCCCAGATGAAGTGTGAGTGTGTGTCAGCCACTTTGGTCAAAATATGTACAACAATTACATTATATTTTGTATGTACCAGACCCAAATTGACATAGCATAGGTGAAATGCTGTGCCCTTGTACGTGTGCAAGCTGCATTTGGTTTGGTCCTATTCACTTGTAGAGAGTTTTGACCATCTGCAAAACTCGTGCATACTGATGCTGTGTTTCTTCCATCAACAAAGTATACATACCATAGTTGACGTGCATTTGGTGGTCATCACCTGCAACTTGCCTTGCAGGCAGTTGTCCTAAAGCAATTGTATTTAGACAAGTACACTGGGTGCACATTGAAACTTGCATTGTGTGCATTATGTGGTAATCTCATTACATTCTTTGACATGCTTGGTCCTTCACCATATGTGAATGCTCATCTGCAATCCCCTTTGCTATGGCAATAGGTACCAGCTGATGGTGAGCTGCTGGCACGGTGAGCCCCAGGCCCGCTTGAGCTTCACGCAGCTGCAGTACTCATTCAAGAGCATCGTTGCTGCTAGCGGCACAAATACCACAACTAATTGCGTCACTGTTGAGCACAGCGACAGCTGTGCCTTTGTCCTACAAAGTGATTCCGTTGATGACAATGCTCAGAACGTGAAGGAAACCAGTGTTGGCACTGTCCGTTACACGAATCTCCCGTCTACTAAGTGACAAGAGCTCATCACAACACCACTGTGTGCACAAATAGCACTATACTTGCATCGATCATACAGGTGTGTACAACATGGGGCTTTTGGGTGAACCAGCTGCATACATCATTTATTACACCGTTTCTGAAATTTTCTAATAGATGTGTGCATTACAATTGGTACTGTGTACTTTAGTTTAGCATAATGTATAAAAGCATTATACATCCTGATATCATTTGTAGTGACAGTAACATTAATGTATTCCTTCCTTAATAATAATTGTTGGATTATGATTAAGCATGTGGAAAGTATGCAATGATGAGTGTGTTGATGTGCAATAGTAACATTTTATAGGGCAATTTATGTATGTACATGATATATTATATGAGAGCAATTTGAGATTAAATATGTACAGAACAGTATAGTTACAGGATGCATCCACATGAGCTGCAAGGTGTAATTTGTTCATGTACATTTTACAAATACTGTAAGTCACCTATGTACGAATGCCTGTGCATTCAGGATGCATTGTGTTACTGAATAATAGAATTTTATCTGTTGTCCTTGATCCCTTCACCAGGTCAAATGTCATATTATCTCAAGTAGGGCAATGATGTGGCTTGGCACTGGTAATCAATTAACTGTGAAACGATGGCCCTTTGGTGGAGACAGCCATGCGCTTTGGCCGAAATAGTGTGCCTGCACAAGCCAAATTATGATTCCTCCGGTTCACCCCGCCCAATGTCACACAGCACTACCTAGCAATCCTCAACTGCTCTAAGCTTTACATGCTAGTAGTGTACATGGGCAGGGCAGTAATGAGGCATGGTATTTGTGAACTCCAACTGCAAAAGAAATGCCTTTTGCAGTAGATGCAGTCGCTGGCAAAATATCACATGTTTCAGCCAAAGTGATTATTACACCATGAGGATGTGATGAATGTGTTATAATTAGACATTGGGTTACCCCATGCCATCTAGTATGCAACACAGACAATTACGTTTCAAAGGGGGCATGTGTATAGAGAAGGCTGATTGGTAGAAGAACTAGACACTAGGTGCACTTTTGGGGGAGGGCAAGATGTGACTCGCAGGATGCAACTCACTGAACTGGCGTTTTGGCACATGTTTGGTCTGTTCGCATGAGTCAGTGCACCACTAGAGCTGATGATCCGTGTGTGGAATGCCTTGCTCAGACCAGTACTACTTTATGGCTGTGGGACATGGGGACTGAATGCAACAACAGCAGAGAGACTTTGTGCATTACATCGTCAACATCTACGAATCCTATAGCAGGCTATCGCTGGCCAAAGCGCATACGCAATGAGGCATTGTACATGTACAGACTGACAAAGTCCAGACCCTTCTCAATAGACATCCAGCAATCAGACTACGCCCCCTTGGACACTGCCTTGGTATGCCTACTGACACTCCAGCACAGCTGGTTCTGTCTGCATCTGTTAACACCAACCTCAAAGGCAGACGAGGCAGACCAGCCAAGTGCTTGCTAAGCACATTGAGAGCAGACATGGACAAGGTGGGGCTCAATATGCGAAACATGAAGGGGCTTGAAGGACTACACAAGCATGCAGCAGATAATCATTAATGGAAAGAGACAATCATATGCCCAGCCTAGATAGACCATTACTGTTACAGTTAATGTATATCACAGCTTGAGTAATATTGTTTCATCATCGATCAATAAATATTACACCGGTCGCGCCAGTGGTTCCAGTACGACAAAGAAGACAGCCGTAGGTGTCAGTTTAAGCCCTAACCTCGAAGATGAATGTGATTCAACACCTAACCCTTCGATGGATCGACAGATGGCAACACGCAACACGCGTCGCAAGTAAACGCATGAATCTGATTCGCGCTTGTGATCCGCTAGCGGCAGTAACGATTAGTTCACACCTATCGACCAATCAGAAGCTACTGCAGGAATTCCTGCTAATAGTATTCATAGCCTGTGGGAGCTCAGTCACGGTATGCCTTTCAATGGTAATGGATTTCTTTCTGGCTGGAGAGTGAGCCATCGGACGCGGAGAGGGTTTCGGTGGGCTCGAGAGACCACTTGCTCGTTTCGAGCTTGAAAGAACGCGTGAGCACAAGAAACCTTATCTCGCAAAGTGCGTGTCCAGGCGTCGACATCCTAAGTCGCTTCTGAACTATCAACACAGTAAGGTAGCACATGCGACACAGGCTTCTTTCTCCAGCGATGCTCAGCTGTGTAGCTGTCACAACTGCTTCTCCCACTACTGTCAGCCTCCCAGTCTTCATCAGTCTGTTCTTATCTTTGAACGGTTTGCAGCAGCAAATGCGAAAGCGCTTATATTTCTCTACCTCGTCCATACGTCCATGGTCCGCCCCAACTACGCAGGAGTACTGTAGCGATCGACGCTACAGTACTCCTGCGTAGTTGCCCGGACCATAAATATTTACACGCACGAGGTGTGAGTTTGATAATGTGAAGGTGTGAACTAATCGTTACTGCCGCTAGACCGTCCCTTCCCTTTCACGCCTTGGGCGTGGGACGGTCTAGCTAGCCAGACTACTATAGACCCGACCGCCAAGGGGCTAATTGCGTATAGTAGCTGCTATGTTATATACCCCTATAGGGTAAAACGGAACGCGGGGTAAAACGGAACACTTGCATTCAACCGACACAGCCCAATAATCATTACTGAGTAATTTGTAGCGCATGCTAAAATTTCGCCGTAGCGAACACGAGGCCTTCCATTATACCTTTGCAAAGACGACTCACTAATGTAATGTTACTCACCAACCCGTGGTGTCGGGAAGCCTTTGCAATCCTAGAAGACACTACTTATAGCTAGTTAGCTACTTTAACCAGGACCACTTTCTTATTTAGACGCAGGTCAGAGGACGATGACGTATGCACTGCATGCAACAACCTTCCTGAAGACAACAACTGGGTTGCCTGTGATGGTTGTGAGGCTTGGTACCACTTTGGATGTGCCAGCTTGGACGCCTGTCAAGAGCCCAGGATCAGTAGCTGTCTGAACTGTGAAGACTCTTAATTCATGCTGAAATGCACTCATTGCTTGCTAATTGCCACCAACAAACCGAAAAAGCAATAAACTAAAAAGTAATGAGCGTATAACTCGCTAACAAACGCTAAAACGAACTATTCGCTGGCGTTCCGTTTTACCCCGCCCGCCATTTTGACCGAAAATAATACCGGATAGACGAAATGCTGCCTGTTGCTCGTAGCAGCGAACGAACAAGATCGTTTTTACTGTAAGTGGATAGAGTAATACTACCTCTAGTAATATACAGAAACTTAAACCCTAGGGTACCATAGCTTGTTACAGTGCGATGTCAGAATTGCAATCGTGAATTGCGTTCCGTTTTCCCCCGCTTTACCCTAATATATAATGTTATAACGAGTTCAAACTGCTGATGCATGATGTATGATGTATAATTGTTATAAGTATGCGTCAACACAACCAGTGGGCTAAACAATATACCCAATCTATACGGTTTCCACTCACTAATCAACGTGGTCGGCTATGCGCATATCATATCTCCGAACCTGGCTTACACAAAGCGCGAACTGTAGGTTGCCCTTGAATCGGTCGCGATGAAGTGCAGCGGAGAACTGCTCTTACGCGTAGTTGTAGTGGCCGGTTTGTTTCTGTGGCAACCCTGGGTGGTTGCAGCACAAGGTAAAGCTCTGACGTCGTGAATACTGCTGCCATGTATGAAGTGTAATGTAACCCTGTGCATCCGTCTCTCATCCTTCCCGATCAACTATAGCTAATCCCGTGATCACCGTTCTCTTCGCCATTGGAGGGTTCAAGTTTCAAGGTCATCTACGTCAAGAATCTGGAGGCGTCTTAGTTGACATCAAGGCTAACCTCCCTCACAATGTATCCGCCCGCTGGCAGATTCACGAGTTACCTGTGGACTTCTCTGTCGACCCCAAGCTGCGCTGCGGACCGGAGCACGTTGGAAAGGCCCTGCCATACAGCGGAATTAGCGGGCAGCCGAGCACTATCAACGCGACTACCGCTTCTTTGCTCCTACATTCAATCGTTCTATATGTAGACGATCAGCCGGCTGCGTGCGGTTCGATCGTGCCGTTTAACTTACCGGCGTCTGCCGGCATCATTGACATCAACTCGGGCGTACTTGGAAGGATATATGTCGTTCAGTGGCCAGGTGAGCGTACGCCCCAGTCTCTTTACGTGCATGGCTATGGTTGTTGTTGATTGTCATTTTCAAGTATTATGGCTGTGTGTAAATGTGAAGTGACATGTAAGTGCAATTGATTCAGGAAACCACATTGTTGCTGTTGATTCAATCTTCTGTGACCACGGTGCATGGTTTGTGTTTACGTTGCCGTGTGGGATCCTAGTCAGGGTCGGCTACGACTGACTAGTGGGCTCAATATAATATAGCTATACCTGTTGGTATGTTATGCATGATACCAGGCCCTAAAAGAACTGCAAGTAAGCTCTCTGCAGATGCATATGGCTGATGATTAAGCATTATGGCTGTGTGTAAATGTGAAGTGAGGTGGGCATGCAATTAATTTAGGAAACCACAATGAATTATTATTAATATTGATTGTTTTACGATCCATATGTATAGTACTTTTAATGTTTTATTGTGTTCAATGTCTAAATTGTGTTTGACAATATAATTAATTTCCTTCCCTTATTAGGCAATAGTTATATAGTAGGAACTATACAAACAGAGAGGGGTACTGGACTCAGCGGACTGGAGTCAGGCATCAACATAGTCATTCGCAGCACCACACTAGTGAGTTCAGCCTCTCTGACCTGAAGCCACAGTCAGGCATTTATGCATGCATGCACATACGCATACACAAGCAGACTTGCAGCGAGAGCAAGAGGAATTTTCATGATATTGTTGAGTCTCATTACTATACACGTTGTTCAACTGAAACAACAGCTGCAGAAGGCCTACGTAGCTAGAACGTTGTTTGTTTGTCTTTTACTACGCAAATTGCTTGCAAATCCCCCCATTTCAGTTCAACAACTTTCATCACAATCAGTGTGTCAATGCATGCCCTCGATTACTCTACATGTGCTTATGTATAATATATTACATGCATAATTACTTATATTGTTTCAGGAAGCTCCCCACTAATGGTAGCATTCATTTAGTATCAACGTGTGTAGGGAGCTAGATGAACAGCTGAATGTGCCATATTAATTAGTGCCTGGTCTATTCTTCCACGTTGTGCTTGCAGGGTCCTTATGATGTCATGCTACATGGATGCGATAGTGTACAAGGAGGAACAACACTTCGAACGCTTATAACAGATGTCAACCTACCAAATGCCACCTTTTCTCAAAAAATACCTGAATTCCTAGCAGTGACCTCCACTTCCTACCTTTGGCACGCTGTGTCTGTACAAACCTCCTCTGGTACAATACTTGGCTGTGGGAGACTGGAAACTCTATTCTCCGTGGAAGGAAGCTACCGAGGATCTAACACTTTTAGTCAGTTTACCCCATTTCTCCCAACAACTCTGAAAGATGTGTCTAACATAGACATACTTGAGCACCACATTCTAGATGGTATTTCTGGCACCTGTTCCAACACATCCACCATTTTTGACCCCTGGAGTCCCCCAGTCCGACAAGTGGGGACTATTACGACAGCTGACCAGTTTCCAGTAGGGGATCTCCCCAATCATGTGCTGGAGGTGCTCTCTCTCTTGCCTGAAGTTCCCCTCATTGGCAGTGCCACTATTCTTGGACATGTGGTAAGCCATGGATTGCACATAGCACATGCTTGTACAGCATGCATACATGCACATTTTCCTGTACATAAACTGTTGTTGAGTGAACATACTGTACTCACATCATAACATCATGCCCTTCACTGGCAGTACATACACATATGTAACCCTGAAATGCAATGGGACAAAGTCATGGAGTGACACTAGTTGGTTGTGCGTATACATAGCTGTTTGTATGCTAAATTTCTTCAATGCATTGTCTACGAGTGCTACTGATCTTTATTTGCATTTTATGATGTTCGCATGCATACCACAGGTGAATGACTCAGAGTGCAATTTGCTGGAGCTCTCTCCCATCGCTGGCTACACTGTGAGGGGCTACGCTGTGTTCGATGGACCCACACTCACTGGGAGAATCACATTTGTAAGATGAATGACACAGTATTGTACTATAATTGTACAATGGCAGTATCATTGTGAGACTGTGTCTAGCAGTATAAGTCATGGTTACTCAACATATTGGCCTACTTAAAGCATCCATTTATTACTGTGTGTATATTTTGTTTTAATCACTGTGTGCATATAATTTATAGTTTTAATCAGCTCCCAGTGTGCCAGCATGGAGTTCCTAAGGATTCCTGTGACCTCCCTGCTCCTGTTTACTTGGGTGGTAGCTCATAGTAGCAAGGTAGTTTGGCTGCTTCTCACCTTAGCAGTACTACTAAGGGTGCAATACAGGACTTTTGGCATTGGGCACTGCATGTTGTGATCCATATTATACGCAGCTATACTAATGACATCATGGCATTTTTTATATATATGTTGTGCAACCAGCTAAAGCTCTGCATTTCATCTGCTGACGGCCATACTTTTCAATGTATTGGCCTACCTAAAAGCATCCATATTTGATTGTGTGCATATATAGTTTTAATTAGCTCCCAGTGTGCCATGGAGTTCCTAAGGATTCCCGTGACCTTCCTGCTCCTGTTTACTCTGGTCGTAGCTCATAGTAACAGAATAGTTTGGCTGCTTCTCACCTTAGCGGCACTACTAAGGGTGCACCACAGGGTACTACTACTGGATGCAGAATACAGGACTTTTGGCATTGGGTACTGTTGTGGACCATATTATGTAGATGACATTTGTAAGAGCTTGTGAACACCCATGAGAGCTCACAGTAGTGACTGTAGATCTTGTATAGATACGTATGTATACTAAAGCTACAGATACGTATAGTATGTATACTAATGCTAACATGTACAGGACATGCACACACAATACACTTTGTATGTGTGATGCCATACTTGCAAAATAGTTGATCATAGTAACAAGGTAGTTTGGCTGCTTCTCACCTTAGCGGTACTACTATGGGTGCATTATACAGGACTTTTGGCATTGGGCAGTTGTGATCCATATTATACGCATCTACGTATACTAATGACATCATGGCATTTCTACATATGTTGTGCAACCAGCCGTAGCTAAAGCTCTGCATTTCATTTGCTGACGGCCATACTTATAGCAGTGGCAAATAATTTAATGCAGAATAGCCTGTAAGCCATACAAAGTGCATGTATAATCCACACTCTATCCTGTGTTTGCCATATACGTATGCTACTTCTGCACAGCTGTGTGTTTGGGTTTGGTTCGTGTGTGAAATGTATTCACTACATCATTGGCAGTAAGCTACAATTTGTAAATATATAGTTCCTGATCAACACAGAAAAACATGATGTGATGTCTAGTTTGCGCTCGCATGTACGTATCTACAACTGACTCAAACCTTTTTGGCTATATTTGGCATTACTTGACCATCTGCATCTATACTTCAACTCCTAGCCACAACATTCTTTGTACTCTTCCTATCCTTTGACAGACCCAAGTGGTGAACCTCCCTGACTGGGCTCTTGGACCCACTGTGGTCACTGCTGACCTGTCCTACACAAACTACACACAGGTATGGCAATATACGTATATGCATACATCGCCTCCCCAGTCATCCTAAAAACAAAGATGGAAGAGCCACAGACAGCTGTTTCGGTCTTGTTGGGTCTCGTCAGTGTGGCGTACTGATGGTAATTGTTGGATGACTGGTTGCTTCTGTATCCATCCCAAGTAGAACACTTGTGGTTTGAACAGAAGCAGGTTGAGGCTAGCAGTCGTAAGCGTGACTGTGCACTCCATGGCAGGATGGGGATTGTTACACTGAAGCCTAGTGTGAGGCTATGGTGATGTGCGGCAATAATCACTGAATAATTACGTCAATACAAATTGATCTCGGCCAGGGGGACCAAAGTCGTATTTATGGCAACCAGTGATCGCCTCCCCAGTCATCCAACAAACAAAGATGGAAGTGCACAGTCATGCTAAAGACTGCTAGCCTCTACCTGCTTCTGTTGAAACCACAAGTGTTCTACTTGGGGTGGATACAGAAGCATCCAGCAACAACCATCAGTACGCCACACTGATGCAACAAGGCCGAAACAGTTGTCTGTGGCTCTTCCATCTTTCTTTGTTGGATGACTGGGGAGGCGATCACTGGTTGCCAAAAATAGGACTTCGGTCCCCCGGGCCAGGGATCAATTTGACCTGGCCAGGTTTGCATAATTATCCAGTGATTATTGCCGCACAATACTAAATACTTATGCACAATGTGCTATACAGTATATGTAGTCATTGGCAGCAGTGCACATGTCTTGTATAATTATAAAGTATAATAAGAATAACAAATC
>OX465040.1:5904271-5972698 GCA_949841015.1 Aplysina aerophoba
CTGGCATTATTGGTGCACTATTTGCCTTGGCATCCAGAAGGAGGAGGAGAGAGGTTGCACTGTAAGTTGAAGGACGCTGCCTGGCCCAGCAGTCACAATTAAGGAGAGTTACCTGTATAGCTAGGATGAAATGTCTGCAAATGTACAATTACTATCTCACACGAACACGTTCCTCTAGCAAAGAATACAGCTGCCATTGTGAACAGTGGCCACTCTGTGACTCTGGTGATTGCAGGCTCCAGAGTAGTTGTAAAGCCAGGTTTATGTGTGTAACATGTTTGAAGGCCGAATCATAATTGCCTTTGCCATGATGAGCTTGCAGCTAAATTTCCTTTGCCTAGCTAAGCCCCAATATTTGAGAAAGGCTTATCCTTCAAGTTTTGAGTCAAAGTTGCAGTTGCTAGCTAATTTAAACTACGGATCCCAGAACCTAATAGATCAACAGTGCACCTGCTGAGGTTGTTAATAAGCTCTAGCCCACAATAAACTTGATCGATTAGACATCTCGGCAGCCTGTGGCGGCCTTCATCAATAAAATTAATGGAAGCTGTACTGATGGACAATGACTTCATCAGTCCAATATATATGCGTACACTTTTATTGTTGAAGGCAGCTGAAAGTTCAAATTCAATGTGGGTTAGTGGTTGCAAGCAAACTCAGCATGAGTTTCTCTAGACACTGAGGACACGCACCATCACTGCCATTCAAAAACTTTGGGTGGGCTCTATCTGAATGCATACATACAAATGCATACCACTATGAATATAATCCATGCATAATTTGCCACACACACACATGTAAGTTTGGTTATAATACATCTGTTTAGTTAGTCCTTGCATTGATACTGTACTTCTCTCTCTCATTTTAGTATCTACACAGTCGAAGGACACCAAGATAGCGAGGTACGTATGTATGTACCCCTGAACCTGGTAGAACTATACACGTATTATACATACATAATATATTACACACATGGAAGTCCTCTATTTTAAATATGCACTACAGTACTCTGCACTATACCACATTTATGCAGTATGCCACAGTACTGGTGAAGCTCCTGCCATCAAAACGTGATCCTTGGGAACTGCTAGGCTCCCAATTCAAAGTAGGTACAAAACTGGGAGAAGGCAACTACGGCGTGGTCTATAAAGGAACACTTTCCATGGATGTTTCAACGGCACCAGTTCAAAAGCACATGGACAAAATGACACAGGAAGGGAAAAACCCCTACACAGTGGCCATCAAACTTCTCAAAGGTTTGCCTACCGTGTCATAAAGTTGAATAGCTATTTCCATCAATTCCTTGTATGATAAAGAAGTATTTGTATGTACGTGGACACTCTGATGCAACAGGAGGTGCAGGAGAGCGAGAGGTGGAGAACTTCTTAGAGGAAACTGGCATGATGAAGAAGGTGTCCTCTCGGGAGTGCTGCCATGTGGTCCAGATGGTGGGTTGTGTCTCCACTGCACTGCCACTTGCACTGGCACTGGAATTTGTCCCCTATGGCAACCTTCTCTCCTACCTGAAGTACTGGAGGAAGAAGGTACAAACAACAATGCATACAAGATATAAGGTACATGCAATAAGTCTAAACGTGTAGCCGTAATAAGGTACATGCTTTAAGGTGTAGCCATACTTCATGATAATCTTATGCATGACATTCCAATCTTTAATAATTGTAGTGACATCTCCTCACACTCGTTTGATTATTGTCGACATCTCAAGTTTCAAATAGCATTGTCATAGAGTTTTGATCTCAGAATTGAGTAAACACAATGTATATATACATTTACACCTATGTTTCTCTTCACTGTATGACCAGGTGCAGAGTGCTTTGCAGGGTAAAGACAATCTGTCCCACCCAAATGTGTTCCTGTCTCCTGGCTACGACAGGTTGGAGTCCAAGGAGGCTGCGGGTGAAATCTCTGTGGCTATTGATAAGGAACAAGTGGCCTTCTACTCACCTCTTGGGGAGCCTGATTGGAAGGACCTCCCATTTTTCTCTTACCAGATAGCACTAGGAATGGTGTGTAAAGCTACGTCCAATAATATGTGGTTGAAGTGATCTATAGTGGTGTATACGTTACGTTTGTGCACTTCACTGTTATGTAGGAATACCTCTCCTCCCTGGGTATCCTCCACCGTGACCTGGCCTGCCGCAACATCCTGGTGGATGAGGGGAAGCTGCTCAAGATATCAGACTTTGGTCTCTCTCGAGAGACACCGGAGTACGTGTCCTCCCTCCAGGACAGGTTGCCACTGAGGTGGATGGCACCGGAGACTGTGGCTGAAAATATATGCACAGACAAATCTGACGTGTAAGAACACACCAGGCACTGTATGCACAATGCTGAAGGTGCATGCTGGAAAAGGTTGGCTTCTTCTTGTATTACGTATACATGATGCTCATCACTGTGTAGTTGTGGCATTGCTTTGTAATACACACGTACATACATACATGATAACCTTAATGCAGAGTGTAGTGTAGTGAACTCACTTGTACAAGATACCCATGTACGTATGACTGCATGCATTTTCCTATCTCTCATACGTATGTGTATAGGTGGGCTTTTGGTGTGTGTCTATGGGAGATGTACACTTTAGGTGAGTACTGGTACACAATGAACTGCGTATCATTGTTTCATACTATACCGCAATATTGTATAGTGATGTTGTAGAGGCTCATAGTTGTGTTGAACTGATAACAATTGAGCAACAACACAACTGCTAAGAATACTCACTAGCAGGACATTTCGCCCTGGAGGTCTTTGTAAGCAGCTTACAAGAGGTGCAAACAGTTGACAAAGATCTCCGAGTTGAAAGGTTGAAACATCCGGCTAGTGAGTATTATTAACAGTTGTGTTGTTGCTTATCAATTTGCTATCGGTATGGACAATAATCGTACAGTTTAGTCTAATATACAAAATAACTTGCTCACACCTTACCACTCGATCCGATCTCATTCCCCAGGAGATCTACCTTATCGAGATATTCCTTTGCATGGACTTCTTTCCCATGTGATCAGTGGCTACAGGCTTCCCAAGCCGGACCTGGCCCCAGATGAAGTGTGAGTGTGTGTCAGCCACTTTGGTCAAAATATGTACAACAATTACATTATAATTTGTATGCAGCAGACCCAAATTGACATAGCATAGGTGAAATGCTGTGCCCTTGTGCAAGCTGCATTTGGTTTGGTCCTATTCACTTGTAGAGAGTTTTGACCATCTGCAAAACTCGTGCATACTGATGCTGTGTTTCTTCCATCAAAGTATAAGAACTATAGTTGACGTGCATTTGGTGGTCATCACCTGCAACTTGCCTTGCAGGCAGGTTGTCCTAAGGCAATTGTAATGGTGTATTTACTGATGTAGACAAGTACACTCGGTGCACATTGAAACTTGCATTGTGTGCATTGTGGTAATCTCATTACATTCAAAGCTTTGACATGCTTGGTCCTTCACCAACATGTGGCTGCTCATCTGCAATCCCCTTTGCTATGGCAACAGGTACCAGCTGATGGTGAGCTGCTGGCATGGAGAGCCCCAGGCCCGACTGAGCTTCACACAGCTGCAGTACTCATTCAAGAGCATCGTTGCTGCTAGCGGCACTAATACCACAACTAATTGCGTCACTGTTGAGCCCAGCGACAGCTATGCCTTTGTCCTACAAAGTGATTCCGTTGATGACAATGCTCAGAATCTGAAGGAAACCAGTGCTGGCACTGTCCGTTACACGAATCTCCCGTCTGCTATGTGACAGAGAGCTCATCACAACACCACTGTGTGCACAAATAGCACTATACTTGCATGAACGTACAGGTGTGTACAACATGGGACTTTTGTTTGGGTGAACCAGCTGCATACATTATTTACTACACTGTTTCTATAACTTGATAATAGCTGTGTGCATTACGATTGGTACTGTGTACTTTAGTCTAACATAATATATAAACGCATTATACATCTGGATATTATTTGTAGTGACAGTAACATTAATGTATTGCTTCCTTAATAATAATTGTTGGATTATGATTAAGTATGTGGAAAGTATGCAATGATGAGTGTGTTGATGTGCAATAGCAACATTTTATAGGGCAATTTATGTACATACTGATATATTATACGAGAGCAATTTGAGATTATAAGTATGTACAGAACAGTATAGTTTCAGTATGCATCCACATGAGCTGCACAGGTGTAAATTGTGCATGTACATTTTACAAATACTGTAACTTACCTATATACGAATGCCTGTGCATTCAGGATACATTGTGTTACTGAATAATAGAATTTTATCTGTTGGCCTTGATCCCTTCACCAGATCAAATGTCACGAAGCACTACTGCCTCCACATACTATGTCGAGTAGGGCAATAATGTGGCTTGGCACTGGTGATCAATTAACTGTGAAACGATGGCCCTTTGGTGGAGACACCCGTGCACGTTGGCCGAAATAGTGTGAATGCACAAGCCAAATAATGATCCTTCCGGTCCACCCTGCCCAATGTCACGCAGCGCTATCTAGCAATCCTCAAATGCTCTAAGCTTTACATGCTAGTGTGGGCAGGGCAATGATGAGGCATGGTATTTGTGAACTCCAACTGCAAAAGAAATGCCTTTTGCAGTAGATGCAGTCGCTGGCAAAATATCACATGTTTCAGCCAAAGTGATTATTACACCATGAGGATGTGATGAATGTGTTAGACATTAGGTTACCCCATGCCATCTAGTATGCAACACAGACAATTACATTTCAAAGGGTGCATGTGTATAGAGAAGGCCGATTGGTAGAAGAACTAGACGCTAGGTGCACTTTTGGGGGAGGAGCAAGATGTGACTCGCAGGATGCAACTCACTGAACTGGCGTTTTGGCGCATGTTTGGTCTGTTCGCAGGAGTCAGTGCACCACTAGAGCTGAAGATCCGTGTGTGGAATGCCTTGGGCAGACCAGTACTATTTTAAGGCTGAGGGACATGGGGACTGAATG
This sequence comes from Aplysina aerophoba, assembly GCA_949841015.1. NCBI lineage: Eukaryota > Metazoa > Porifera > Demospongiae > Verongiida > Aplysinidae > Aplysina > Aplysina aerophoba. The sequence goes on from OX465040.1 coordinate 5,909,258, forward strand.
CAACAACAGCAGAGAGACTTTGTGCATTACATCGTCAACATCTATGAATCCTAGCAGGCTATCGCTGGCCAAAGTGCATACGTACGCAATGAAGCATTGTACAGACTGACAAAGTCCAGACCCCTCTCAATAGACATACAGCAATCAGACTACGCCTCCTTGGACACTGCCTTTGTATGCCTACTGACACTCCAGCACAGCTGGCTCTGTCTGTAACTGTTAACGCCAACCTCAAAGGCAGACGAGGCAGACCATCCAAGTGCTTGTGATCTGTCGCCGGACCGACCAAGCCTAGTACTTCGTGAACTTGGCAATGAAGTGCAGCGGAGAACTGCTCTTACGCATAGTTGTAGTGGCCGGTTTGTTCCTGTGCGAACCCGGGGAGGTTGCGGCACAAGGTAAAGCTCCGAAGTCGTGAATACTACTGCCATGTATGAAGTGTAATGTTACAGAGTAACTGCAGGTAAAGAGGGGACGCGCACCAATAGACCCGACCGGGGCTAATTGGGTATAGTACGTAGCTGGTATAGCTGCGGGGGAGGTTAGAGGAAAAACATTTGTAAGGTTAATGGAGATGTTGGTTGAGTCAGTGTTGCTGTATGGGGCAGAGGTGTGGGGTGGGGAAAGTCAACTTGAGCCAGTGGAGAGGGTGCAAATGCGAGCACCCAGGATCTTCCTGGGGGTAGGGAGGTTGCACCCCCTAGTGTCCTTACAATATGAACTGATGATGCCGTTGAGGTGGGAAGGAAGGAAGAGGTTTATTGAGTTTTGGATAAAGGTGATGAGGATGGATAAGGAGAGATTAATGAAGGTAGTGATGTTGGAAGCTTTGGAAATGGGAGGTAAGGTTAAATGGGTGCAGAATTTGGAGGAAAATTTGAGGATGTTTGGATGGGGTGGAATGAGTTCAGAGGCATTGGAAGGTTTGTCGATGGGGGAAGTGAAGAAATTAAAGTTTTAACGGAGACAGGTAAGGGGTGTATGGAGGCAGGAGGCACAGAGGCACCCTAAGTTACATTTGATTGGTAGCCTGATGGAGAAGGAGTGCGAGGGTCGTGGTATAATGGTGAAAAGTAAGATGAGGAGGAGAAGGTTAGTGAAATTAAGGGGGGGGAACAACAGAGTTGGCAGTTAAAATTGGAAGATGGCGGGGTTTGAGAAGAGAAGAAAGAATATGCAAGAACTGTAGTGGTGGAGAGGTGGAGGATGTTGGGCATTTGCTGATGAGGTGTACATATGTGGAAGAGGAGAGGGGGAAATTGAAGGAACTGATGAGTGAGAGGGTGGAAGGATGGCAGGATATGGATGATAATGACAGGGTGGTGGCAGTGGTGGATAGAGCATGTGGAGATGAAGCAATGGGAAGGGCAGTGGAGAGAGTGTGGCTGAAGAGATTTACAGCACACAGGCACCATCCCCCAACCTAGACCCCAATGACTCCAGACCCATTGATTCTTTCATCTTATTGATTCACAATTTTGTATATCACAGTGCTGCATGGGGCAGTGATGCCCTAGTGTGCCCTGGCACATGGTGCACTTTAATAACAATAATTATGATAAGATATGATATGATATGAGTATAACGAGTTCAAACTGCTGGTGCATGATGTATAATTGCTATAAGTATGCGTAAACACAACCAGTGGGCTAAACAATATTAGGCACCCACTCACACAAAGCACGAAGGTTAGGTTGGCCTTAAACCTGTCGCGATGAAGTGCAGCGGAGAACTGCTCTTACGCATAGTTGTAGTGGCCGGTTTGTTCCTGTACCAACTCTGGGTGGTTGCGGCACAAGGTAAAGCTCTGACGTCGTGAATACTGCTGCTATGTATGAAGTGTAATGTAACCCTGTGCATCCGTCTCTCATCCTTCCCGATCAACTATAGCTAATCCCGTGATCACCGTCCTCTTCGCCATGGGAGGGTTCAAGTTTCAAGGTCATCTACGTCAAGAATCTGGAGGCGTCTTAGTTGACATCGAGGCTAACCTCCCACACAACGTATCCGCCCTCTGGCAGATTCACGAGTTACCTGTAGACTTCTCTGTCGACCCCAAGCTGCGCTGCGGACCGGAGCACCTTGGAAGGGCCCTGCCATACAGCGGAATTAGCGGGCAGCCGAGCACTATCAACGCGACTACCGCTTCTTTGATCCTACATTCAATCGTTCTATATGTAGACGATCAGCCGGCTGCGTGTGGTTCGATCGTGCCGTTTATCTTACCGACGCGTGCCGGCATCATTGACATCAACTCGGGCGTACTTGGAAGGATATATGTCATTCAGTGGCCAGGTGAGTGTATGCCCGAGTCTCTCTTTACGTTGCTATGGTTGCTGTTGATTGTCATTTTCATTTGATTTTTTTGTGACCAAGCTGCATGGTTTCTGTTTACGTTGCCATGTGGGATCCTAGTCAGGGTCGGCTAATCCTGACTATATAGTAAGGTCTGACTACTTGTTGACATATTTTATGCATGCTACCAGTGCTCTATAGAAAGATTGAACAAGTGAGCTCTCTGCAGGTGGTTCATGTAAGTATTATGGCTGTGTGTAAATGTGAATTCGAAGTGACATGTAAGTGCAATTAATTCAGGAAACCACATTGAATTATTGTTAATATTGATTGTTTTATGATCTATATGTATAGTACTTTAATCAGTGTTTATTGTGTTTAATGTCTTAATTGTGTTTGACAATATAATATAATATAATATAATATAATATAATATAATTATATAATAATAATAATAATTATATAATAATAATAATAATATAATATAATTATTTTTGTTCCTTTGTTAGGTAATAGTTATATAGTAGGAACTATACAAACAGAGAGGAGTATTGGACTCAGCGGACCGGAGTCAGGCATCAACATAGTCATTCGCAGCACCACACTGGTGAGTTCAACCTCTGTGACCTGAAGCCAACAGTGATGCGTTTATGCCTGCATGCAAATACACATACACCCACTTCTAAAATCACAATGAGAGTCTGTCTGAAGCCTTACTTGCAGTGAGAGCAAGAGGAATTTTCATGATATGGTCGAGTCTCATTACTATGCACGTTGTTCAACTGAAACAACAGCTGCGCACATGGCTAGAACGTACTGTTTGTTTGACTGTCTACTATGCGAGTTGCTCGCCAATCTCCCCATTCCCGTTCAACGATCATTGATTCATCACTGTCAGTGTACATGTGTATCAACTGCATGCTCAGCCTCAATTACTCTACATGTGCTTTTATTTAATGCATTATATACATTATAGTTGCATATATTGTTCCGGGAAGCTCCCCATTAATGTTAGCACTGCACATATTGTAGTAAGAAAATGTGTAGGGAGCTAGATGAACAGCTAAATGTGCCATATTCATGCCTGGTTTATTGTTCCACTTTGTGCTTGCAGGGTCCTTATGATGTCATGCTACATGGATGTGATACTGTGCAAGGAGGAACAACACGTACAACACTTGTAGCAGATGTCAACTTGCCAAATGCCACCTTTTCTCAGCAACTCCCTGCAGAATTCCTAGCAGTGATCTCCACTTCCTACCTTTGGCATGCTGTGTCTGTACAAACCTCCTCTGGTACAATACTTGGCTGTGGGAGACTGGAAACTCTGTTCTCCGTGGAAGGAAGCTACCGAGGATCAAACACTTTTAGTCAGTTTAGCCCATTTCTCCCAGCAACTCTGAAAGATGTATCTAACATAGACATACTCGAGCACCACATTCTAGATGGTATTTCTGGCACCTGTGCCAACACATCCGCCACTTTTGACCCCTGGAGTCCCCCAGTCCGACAAGTAGGGACTATTACGACAGCTGACCAGTTTCCAGTAGGGGATCTCCCCAATCATGTGCTGGAGGTGCTCTCTCTCTTGCCTGAAGTTCCCCTCATTGGCAGTGCCACTATTCTTGGACATGTAGTAAGCCATGAGTTGCACTTACGTATATAGATCCTGCAAGTACATATAAATACATAGCACAGTGACTATATAGCTTTTATCATAATGTATAACTTCATGAACTCATGCTTTCCCTGCATAGCTTGTATTTCTAATAATAACATTATGATTCACATCTTGTCCCACCATTTTCAAGAAGAGATGCTTTTGTGTTAGAATCTATGACTTCCCTGCAGTGTAATCATGCAATGACTTGCAATAGCTAGCGATTGGTCATAAATTGTTAACTAGGCTGTAGGTGTACTATAGTAATAGTTTAAACACCATTAATTGTTAACCAGCTGTTAATTGAGACTTTGGATATGTATATATATATTATATGACCTAAATTGTACTGTTTAGACGATATTGTTAACTTCACATTAGAATTACTAATATATTTTTATGCAGTAATTGCATTGATGATTCACACGTCCACTTGTACCGCAGGTGAATGACTCAGAGTGCAATATGCTGGAGCTCTCTCCAGTCAATGGGTACACTGCGAGGGGCTACGCTGTGTTCGATGGACTCACACTCACTGGAAGAATCACATTTGTAAGAGCTTGTGAACACGCATGAGAGCTCACAGTAGTGACTGTAGATCTTGTATAGATACATATATATAGTATACAAACTCATATGTACAAGACATGTATATACACACAATACACTTAATTTGTATGCATGATGCCATACGTACTTGCAAAGTAGTTGATCATTACACAATTTTAGTTGGCTGCAACAAATGAATGATACAGTACTGTACTATAATTATACAATGTCAGTATATTGTGAGACTGTAAGTCATGGTTACTCAATATATTGGCTACCTAAAGCATCCATTTACTGTGTGTATATTTAGTTTTAGTCACTGTGTGTATATAATTTTATAGTTTTAATCAACTCCCAGTGTGCCAGCATGGAGTTCCTAAGGATTCCTGTGACCTCCCTGCTCCTGTTTACTCGGGTGGTAGCTCATAGTAACAAGGTAGTTTGGCTGCTTGCCACCTTAGCGGCACTATGGGTGCAGAATACAGGGCATTGGGCTGTTGTGATCCATATTATACGCATCTAATGACATCATGGCATTTTTATATATGTTGTGCAACCAGCCATAGCTAAAGCTCTGCATTTCATCTGCTGACGACCATTCATATAGCAGTGGCAAATAATTTAATACAGAATAGCCTGCAAGCCATACAAAGTGCATGTGTATAATGATTACAATCCACACCCTATCCAGTGTTTGCCATATATATATATCGTTGATTCTTTGTTATTCTGCTATTTTGACATTATATATATATGTATATATCAGTGCTGCATGGGGCAGTGATGCCCTAGTGTGCCTTTGTACATGATGCACTTAAATGATGATATGATATGATATGATATGATATGATATACTACTTCTGCACAGCTGTGTGTTTGGGTTTGGGATTGTGTGTGAAATGTATACGCTACATCATTGGCAGTAAGCTAAAGTATATATAGTTCCTGCAGCACTGAAAAACATGATGTGGATGTCTAGTTTGCGCTCACATGTATATACAACTGGCTCAAACCTTTTTGGCTATATTTGGCATTACTTGAGCATCTGCATCTATACTTCAACTCCTAGCCACAACATTCTTTGTACTCTTCCTATCCTTTGACAGACCCAAGTGGTGAACCTCCCTGACTGGGCTCTTGGACCCACTGTGGTCACTGCTGACCTGTCCTACACAAACTACACACAGGTATGGTCAATATATATGCATGCATATGTATGTAAGCTGGTTCTACAATCATGCACAAAGGCCTCGTCAGTCACCTCAACGTCAATATGGGTTTGAGCAATACAAGTAAATATGAAGGTGTGTGTATCTTCCAAACAAAGGGTGTTGTCCGGGTACAAAACGGAGCAGCATGCGTGATATACGTACTTCCTAGACGACTGCATGCACTAATTGCAGGAAAGAATAAGACAACATTACTTCCTAGTGAGCTAGCAATGATGACAGAAATCATGGCGTGACAATTAACTCGGCAACAGTGTAGTACATAGAACACTTAACAGACACTGTCACAACAGCACTGATACACTCTGTTACATGTAAATACTGCTTTGAAATGTAAACTACCATTCATCACTTTATTACACAATGTATTTTAATCTAATTGTAAAATGCAGATGCATCTTGTGTGAGTTCAATTTCTGATTTGTGAAACAAACATTATGTGAATGGCTATTTGGGAAAGCAATTTCGGCTTGCATTCTGATGAGCGGCTCTCATTTAGGTTGTATAAAACTATATTTATAACTGTATTATACTATACTAAATTAGTATACAGTATACAACAACATATAACAATAGTAAATACTCAGTATGCAAAATGTGCTTTACATTATAAAAATTATGTAGTCATTGGCAGTGGTGCACATGTCTTGTAAAGTATATATAGATACAACTGACAATTCTGCTAACCTTCTCTATAAATATACCTCGTATAATGGTGTCTTCTCAACACAATTTGTGCAGGCTACTGGTGGCCATGCATGGTATGTTCATGAAGGACACACAGAGAGCAATGGAACCTGCTCTGACCACCTTGGGGCACAGTACAACCCGTACAGAGTGAACACAACAGCAGAGTCTGGCTACTTGGATGACTGCTCTTCGCTGAGGCAACAGAGATGTGCCATGGGGGACCTTGGTGGGAAGCTGAGAACACTTGGGCTGGAGCCAAGGACAAACAGCCCTCACAAGACTTATTCATTTTATGACGAAAACTTGGATGTTCTGGGGCCATTCTCCAGTGAGTCCATTGATAAGACTGATGTGTGTAGTATATGCCAACCGTAATCTGCAAATGTCCGTGGTTGAATCTTCTGTGCGCATCTATTAATCATACTCTCTGATAGTTCTTTTCTGGGTCAATAGAATAGTCTTCTGGTTGCTATGCCAGCTGCAATATAGCTAAACAATCATATTTCTATGTATCTATTGAACATACATTCTTTGATTGACAGTTCTTGGCCGTTCCGTTGTGATCTACGGCTCTGGTGCCCAAAGTAGTCAGGTCCTCGGTTGTGCCAACATTGAGCCATCACTTGTAGCCGAGGGGGAGATAGAGATCAGCTTCCCACAGAATGGCACAGACCCAAGAAATGTTGACAGGTGCCTTCTTAACTACGTTCATGACACTACAGTATTACACCATGTTCACTTGCAGAATACCGTATAGCCGGAAAATTTGACGGGGATTTAAATTTGACGGTTTGGCGGTCTCGCGGATAACTACCAAATTTAAATCCACCAATTTTATACGCTTATTTTATATTACATGCTACGTATACTAACCGCATAAAACTTATCGCATACTGCGAACAATACGATGTCGTCTCAGCTATATACCGCACTTTCAATGAGCGAGTATGGCGTTGCTGAAGTATCTGGAGAGAAAGAGAAGCGCATTACCGGACGAGCGAGCCTGTAGCTCTACATCACTGACGGGAAAGGACCCCAAGCTAGCTAACCAAACAGTGGAGCAGTGCCTATGCAAAGACTCAGCGATGTCAGTGAAGCCGAAGGTAAAGCAGACGAAGTACAACGACTACACCCCGGAACAGCAAGCAGAGATCGGCAGATACGCGGCAGAGAATGGGCCCACAAGAGCTGCCACACATTTCTCCCGCGTATTGAATACGACCTTCCTCGTTACCACGTGCGGAGGCTGGGGAAGGTTGTCTAAACCTATGGCCTGACTAACACTCTGATATGCTCGGACTAAACGAAGTTATGGTTGGCTACTATCATAACCAGACCGAATGACAGCGTACACGGCCATGGTTGACTCGATGACGTCACAACTTTGAGCTGCACACCGTCAAATTTAAATTCCGCCAATATTAAATTAACCCAGTTTGAAGCCAAACCGTCAAATATAAATGCCGTCAAATTTTCCGGCTATACGGTATGAAATATGTATATGAGTATAATTATAAAAATATGCAAACTTACTTTATGAATTACTGATGTTCTCTATTTGTGAGTTGATTCCATAACTCACAACTACGTATAGGATTGAGATGGGTCATTTCCTGTCCGCCGTGGCTGGAGTCCCTCTGGGAGATGTGCTGGTCAGTGATGTTCAGGCAGTGAATTTCGGTGGACACTACTGTCTGACTGCCTCAATTAGGGTCACTGGAGTGGATGGTACATGTCACTGTAATACAAATTTACAACATGTGTAGTATATAGTATACATTGTTTGCTACAAGGTGATGACAAGTTGTGTGCGTGCGTGTGTGTGTGTGTGTGGTGTGTGTGTGTGTGTGTGTGTATGTGTGTGTGTGACGTCATCAAGATGACGGAGGCCATGAGGTCGCTGGAGAAGACCAGCAATTCTTTCGCTTCGTTGGACCTCCGCTCGTCCGTACCACACTACCACCACACCCCCTGGGGACTCTCGAGCTGGCAGTCGGATCGGATCGGTCTACCCTTACAGCCTTTAGTGGCTACGGTGGCCGGTCCACCTGGCGCGCCTTGACGGCCTGTTTTACGGCCATGGCGCCCAGCTGCCACTTGCCCTAGGGGTTTCAGGCATGGGCCTGGCCAGCCCACCCTACGACAGTTTCTTGGCCTACAAAACAGGACCCAAGCTACTGCCTGGGTCCTGTCCAACGCCCTTGTTAGGGCAAGGTGTATCCAGGAGGAGGAGGTGTACATGTGTGTGTGTGTGTGTGTGTGTGTGTATGTGTGTGTGTATGTGTATGTGTACGTGTTTGTGTATGTGTACATGTGTGTGTACATGTGTGTGTGTATACCTGTGTGTGCGTGTGCATGCATGCGAGTGTGTGTGCATGCCTACGAGTGTGTGTGCATGCATGCGAGTGTGTGTGCATGCACGTGTGAGAGTGTGCATGTGTGCATGTACGTATATGTGTATACATGCATTAAGTTAATATATAGGTGTTGTGAGGTAATGAAATGGACATCTATTTCGAGCACTCCTCTGTGCATTTCAATTACAGCTGAGAATGCTACCCAAAATGCCCTCAATGTGAGTACCTTGGACCGACAGAACCTTGGCAAGTACAGTGTAGGACCATGTGAGTGGAACCACTCAAACTGAGTGTAGAGTGTGGGAGTGCATGAAGTGGCTGTGCAATTAATCTGAGCTTTCATATTCACACTTCGTGCATAGTGCATGAGGTGGCTGCGCATATATACAAAGACTATATTTTGTGTTTCCATGAATAAAATTTGAAAAATAGGTTGAAATAAATGAATTGTGCATCAAGGAATGCTGCTATTAATTCAGTTCTTCAACATATATTAAATTTTTATAATTACTGTTTTATTTTACTGTCATTCACACTTGTAGCTATATGCTAATCAACACACATTTTACTGATGGTTGTGCCTGTGGGACATACTGTACATTTGGCCATCCTATGCCTGTTGGCACATGCATACATAGTGGTGTCATCTTGCTTGCTTGCTCTGTGTACTAAACTTTGCAGGTGTATCACCTCCTCCTTCTTCCTCTTCTTCTCCTTCTCCTGTGCCCACTACGGATCCAAGCACTTTTGAAGATGGTAGGGATATATGTAGCAATCCTTCAGTACAAGTTGCATTCTACAACAAACATAATTTTATATGTAACATTTTAATTGGTCACTTTATTTCCTGACATTCTTTAATTTCTGCTTGTATAGTCCTCATCATCTCAGTCGTGTCTGTGCTGGTGTTCGCTTTTATCCTGTTGGCTGGCATTATCGGAGCACTATTTGTCTTGGCATCCAGAAAGAGGAGGAGAGAGGTTGCACTGTAAGTTGAAGGACACTGCCTGGCTCAGCAGTCACAATTAAGGAGAGTTACCTGATTGCTACATACATAGCTAGGATGAAATGTTTTCAAATATACAATTACTATCTCACATGAACACGGGTTTGTCTAGCAAAGAATACAGCTGCCATTGTGAACAGTGGCCACTCTGCGATTTTGGTCTTTGCAGGCATCAGAGTAGTTGTAAAATTAAGTTTATGTGTTTAACAAGTTTGAAGGCCAACTCACAATTGGCTTCGCCATTAGGAGCTTGCAGCCGAATTTCTATCCCATCTTTAGATAGCAAGCAAAATGAGGGATGGTTGCAGCTGTGCCTAGACATTTCGGCAGCCTGTGGTAGCCTTCATCAATAAATGGAAGCTGTACTGATGGACAATGACTTCATCAGTCCAGTATAATTATACATATATACACTTTTATTGTTGAAGGCATGTTGGTTAGTGGTTGCTAGCAAACTGAGCATGAGTTCTAGACACTGAGGACATATGAATGCATACCACTATGAATATAGTCCATGCATAATTCACCACACACACACACACACACACACACACATAAATTTGGTTATGATGAGCTTTATATTTGTTGCACTTATCTTCTTGCATTGATACTGTACTTCTCTTCTGTCTCTCATTTTAGTATCTACACAGTCGAAGGACACCATGATAGCGAGGTACATATGTATGTACCTGAACATGGTAGAACTATATACATATTATACATAATATATTACACACATAGAAGTCCTCGGTGTTACATATACACTACAGTACTCTGCACTATACTACATTAATGCAGTATGCCACAGTACTGGTGAAGCTCCTGCCATCAAAACGTGATCCTTGGGAACTGCTAGGCTCCCAATTCAAAGTAGGTACAAAACTGGGAGAAGGCAACTACGGCGTGGTCTATAAAGGTACACTTTCCATGGATGTTTCAACGACACCAGTTCGAAAGCACATGGACAAAATGACACAGGAAGGGAAAAACCCCTACACAGTGGCCATCAAACTTCTCAAAGGTTTGCCTACCGTGTCATAAAGTTGAATAGCTACTTCCGTCAATTCCTTGCATGATAAAGAAATATTTTATGCACGTGCACACTCTGATGCAACAGGAGGTGCAGGAGAGCGAGAGGTGGAGAATTTCTTAGAGGAAACTGCCATGATGAAGAAGGTGTCCTCTCGGGAGTGCTGCCATGTGGTCCAGATGGTGGGTTGTGTCTCCACTGCACTGCCACTTGCACTGGCCCTGGAATTTGTCCCCTATGGCAACCTTCTCTCCTACCTCAAGTACTGGAGGAAGAAGGTACATACAACAATGCATGCAATATATAAGGTACATGCAATAAGGCCTATACGCGTAGCCATAATTCATGTTATTGTCCGTTGCTAGGTGGTTGCTATGCTTATTGAGTGACTATAAAAGTGCTATTTGTTGTGAGAGCTCAAGGTGACAGTTTCCTATCAGACAGCGATTATATCTCTTTCGAGAGCGATTATATCTTATTTGAGAGTGATTATATCTTATTGGAGAGCAAGAATATCTAATCAGGTTAATGAAAATATCTAATTGGGTTCACTGTGATTCAATCAATTGCAACAACACCTCACATGCATTCAGATCAAACATAAAGCAGTTCAATGAAGCATACTGTAACTAATGCAGAAATAATCAAAAGTCTTTCAGAAAAGCATCCATATCAAAATTTGCCTGCTCTGGATGTGGCAAGGGAGGCTGTGGTAAGGAAGGCTGTGGAAAGGGAGGCTGTAGCAAGGATGGCTGTATCAAGGGAGGCTGTGGCAAGGGAGGCTGTGGCAAGAGAGGCTGTGGCAAGGAAGGCTGTGTGCCTTGATAGATGACAACGCTGCATCCGCTGAAGTTCATTTGGCTAGGCAGACAAGGTGTCATTGTAGTATGAGTAGTTTTGGCTTCAGATGAAGCACAAAAGGCTGCTTTTGTGTCTGCAGCAAGAACTTTGCACACCGCTCTTTGCTGCTCAACAGTAGTGCGCTCATACTGACGAAGTCCGGTTAATGAGAGGTGGCCTGTCCTGTATTATTTTCTCAGGTACTCCAGCTTCAAACATGCTAGAAGCCCTGTGGCACGCAAACTATGATTGGTCTTGTTACCAGCAATGTCACCTTCCTTGCAGATGTCTTTCACCATTGATCCCAGGGTGTTTCTGCCCACTGGCGCCGCTCCACACCAAGGTTTCTTATCAACCTTAGGACTACTAGGAAGCGGTTGTAGATAGAAGTTATTGTTCACAAAGGCACTGGAGGGAAGTTTGCTGAAGTAAGTGTCCAGAATCATCACATGGCATCGATTGCCGGCTCTCAGGGGTGGAATATACTGGAACCACTTTGTTCTTATTCCCACTTGCTGCAAACCACCACTCTGATTCTTAGATGAGCTCTCTGTGTACACATATAGTGATCGGCAGGTTGTATGTACCATTTTACTTAGCTGAGTTTCAGGCATCTGTGTTCTTCTCCGCCTCTAAGACGAAAGTTTTTCCCATTCAGGAAGAAACTGCGCGCAGCAAAGCCTTTGGGTTGTGTGTTCCCAAAATGCCTCTTTCCCATAGTTGACCTTCTGCTTTCGTGAAAACTTCAGCCGATTTGCTCTCTGAATCAACGCCATCCTTGCGCAGGTTGTGAAATAAGTTGTCAAGAGCGTTGTGGAGTGGCTGAAAGGTTGGGATAGCGAGGGCAATGCGCACGGGCGTGTCGGAGTAGGCCCGTAAGGAGACTGTAGATCGTTTTGGATGGATACCTACTTCCATTTTGCTTTCGGGTCTCTGCCACGTATAAGGTAAGCCACTTGCAGAGACGTTCAGAATCGTCCGTAAACTGGAGTAAATCACTAGGTACTTGCTGGTTGGGGTCACATGCGAAGGCTTCGTTCCTTCCCTGCCTCCACGCATTGAAGTTTGCGAGCGCCCACTTCGTTGTTGCTTCTGTGTTTTTAGGCACGTGCCTTTCAGACAGCTCCTCCTTGTCCTGATCGGTAATGAAGCTCCAACAATGAGAAGTCTTTAGCGACTTGCTGTTGGGGGGAAGGTTTTCTTTCTCGTCCTCGATACTGCTCTCTGTCCAGGAGCCCATTCCGAAGGGATTTTGCCGATGAACTTCTTTGGAGCGCTTGCAAGGAGGCTTCTTGAGCTTTAGCGACTTGCCGTTGGGGGGAAGGATTTCTTCCTCGTCCTCGCTACTGCTCTCTGTCCAGGAGCCCATTCCGAGGCGATATTGCCGATGAACTTCTTTGGAGTGCTTGCAAGTCTTCACCAAGGAAGGATCTACTGCACCACCGTGTTTCGCCATGATTCGGGGACTAGCTGTTCTCAATACACAGACTCCGACTCCTTCCAAATGACTAGCTCTATAGCTAACTGAGCAAAGCGCCAACAAAATCAATTATCACACCTCCCTCTCCCCTTGATCGGCAAATAAATCACTTAAAACACCTCCTTTACAGGATGTCACTGATTTATGAGCACTCCCCCCTCGGGTGCTTCGCGCCCTCGGGCCTCGTGCTTATAAATCAGCGACATCCCTCAAGGAGGTGTTATAGCTAATACATAATCTTTAATGTGATATTCCAATCTTTTTATAATTGTAGTGACATCTCCTCACACTCTTTTCAACGTCTCAAGTTCCAAATAGCATTATCATAGAGTTTTGATCTCAGAATTGAGTATACACAACGTATATATACGTTTACACCTGTTTTTCTCTTCACTGTATGACCAGGTGCAGAGTGCTTTGCAGGGTAAAGACAATCTGTCCCAACCAAATGTGTTCCTGTCTCCAGGCTACGGCAGGTTGGAGTCCAAGGAGGCTGCGGGTGAAATCTCTGCGGCTATTGATAAAGAACAACTGGCCTTCTACTCACCTCTTGGGGAGCCTAATTGGAAGGACCTACCATTTTTCTCTTACCAGATAGCACTAGGAATGGTGTGTAAAGCTAATCCCCACAATATGTGGTTGAGGTGGTCTATAGTGGTGTATACCTTACGTTTGTGCACTTCACTGTTATTTAGGAATACCTCTCCTCCCTGGGTATCCTCCACCGTGACCTGGCCTGCCGCAACATCCTGGTGGATGAGGGGAAGCTGCTCAAGATATCAGACTTTGGTCTCTCTCAAGAGACACCTGAGTGTGTGTCCTCCCTCCAGGACAGGTTGCCACTGAGGTGGATGGCACCAGAGGCTGTGGCTGAAAATATATGCACAGACAAATCTGACGTGTAAGAACACACCAGACACTGTATGCACAATGCTGAAGGTGCATGCTGGAAAAGGTCGGCTTCTTCTTGTATTACGTATACATGATGCTCATCACTGTGTAGTTGTGGCATTGCTTTGTAATACACACGTACATACATACATGATAACCTTAATGCAGAGTGTAGTGTAGTGAACTCACTTGTACAAGATACCCATGTACGTATGACTGTATGCATTTTCCTATCTCTCATACGTATGTGTATAGGTGGGCTTTTGGTGTGTGTCTATGGGAGATGTACACTTTAGGTGAGTACTTGCACACAATGAACTGCGTATCATTGTTTCATACTATACCGCAATATTGTATAGTGATGTTGTAGAGGCTCATAGTTGTGTTGAACTGATAACAATTGAGCAACAACACAACTGCTAAGAATACTCACTAGCAGGACATCTCGACCCGGAGGTCTTTGTAAGCAGCTTACAAGAGGTGCAAACAGTTGACAAAGATCTCCGAGTTGAAACGTTGAAACATCCGGCTAGTGAGTATTATTAACAGTTGTGTTGTTGCTTATCAATTTGCTATCGGTATGGACAATAATCGTACAGTTTAGTCTAATATACAAAATAACTTGCTCACACCTTACCACTCGATCCGATCTCATTCCCCAGGAGATCTACCTTATCGAGATATTCCTTTGCAAGGTCTTCTTTCCCATGTGATCAGTGGCTACAGACTTCCCAGGCCGGAGCTGGCCCCAGATGAAGTGTGAGTGTGTGTCAGCCACTTTGGTCAAAATATGTACAACAATTACATTATATTTTGTATGTACCAGACCCAAATTGACATAGCATAGGTGAAATGCTGTGCCCTTGTGCAAGCTGCATTTGGTTTGGTCCTATTCACTTGTAGAGAGTTTTGACCATCTGCAAAACTCGTGCATACTGATGCTGTGTTTCTTCCATCAACAAAGTATACATACCATAGTTGACGTGCATTTGGTGGTCATCACCTGCAACTTGCCTTGCAGGCAGTTGTCCTAAAGCAATTGTATTTAGACAAGTACACTGGGTGCACATTGAAACTTGCATTGTGTGCATTATGTGGTAATCTCATTACATTCTTTGACATGCTTGGTCCTTCACCATATGTGAATGCTCATCTGCAATCCCCTTTGCTATGGCAATAGGTACCAGCTGATGGTGAGCTGCTGGCACGGTGAGCCCCAGGCCCGCTTGAGCTTCACGCAGCTGCAGTACTCATTCAAGAGCATCGTTGCTGCTAGCGGCACAAATACCACAACTAATTGCGTCACTGTTGAGCACAGCGACAGCTGTGCCTTTGTCCTACAAAGTGATTCCGTTGATGACAATGCTCAGAACGTGAAGGAAACCAGTGTTGGCACTGTCCGTTACACGAATCTCCCGTCTACTAAGTGACAAGAGCTCATCACAACACCACTGTGTGCACAAATAGCACTATACTTGCATCGATCATACAGGTGTGTACAACATGGGGCTTTTGGGTGAACCAGCTGCATACATCATTTATTACACCGTTTCTGAAATTTTCTAATAGATGTGTGCATTACGATTGGTACTGTGTACTTTAGTCTAACATAATATATAAACGCATTATACATCTGGATATTATTTGTAGTGACAGTAACATTAATGTATTGCTTCCTTAATAATAATTGTTGGATTATGATTAAGTATGTGGAAAGTATGCAATGATGAGTGTGTTGATGTGCAATAGTAACATTTTATAGGGCAATTTATGTATGTACATGATATATTATATGAGAGCAATTTGAGATTAAATATGTACAGAACAGTATAGTTACGGTATGCATCCACATGAGCTGCACAGGTGTAAATTGTTCATGTACATTTTACAAATACTGTAACTCACCTATGTACGAATGCCTGTGCATTCAGGATACATTGTGTTCCTGAATAATAGAATTTTATCTGTTAGCCTTGATCCCTTCACCAGGTCAAATGTCATATTATCTCAAGTAGGGCAATGATGTGGCTTGGCACTGGTAATCAATTAACTGTGAAACGATGGCCCTTTGGTGGAGACAGCCATGCGCTTTGGCCGAAATAGTGTGCCTGCACAAGCCAAATTATGATTCCTCCGGTTCACCCCGCCCAATGTCACACAGCACTACCTAGCAATCCTCAACTGCTCTAAGCTTTACATGCTAGTAGTGTACATGGGCAGGGCAGTAATGAGGCATGGTATTTGTGAACTCCAACTGCAAAAGAAATGCCTTTTGCAGTAGATGCAGTCGCTGGCAAAATATCACATGTTTCAGCCAAAGTGATTATTACACCATGAGGATGTGATGAATGTGTTATAATTAGACATTGGGTTACCCCATGCCATCTAGTATGCAACACAGACAATTACGTTTCAAAGGGGGCATGTGTATAGAGAAGGCTGATTGGTAGAAGAACTAGACACTAGGTGCACTTTTGGGGGAGGGCAAGATGTGACTCGCAGGATGCAACTCACTGAACTGGCGTTTTGGCACATGTTTGGTCTGTTCGCAGGAGTCAGTGCACCACTAGAGCTGATGATCCGTGTGTGGAATGCCTTGCTCAGACCAGTACTACTTTATGGCTGTGGGACATGGGGACTGAATGCAACAACAGCAGAGAGACTTTGTGCATTACATCGTCAACATCTACGAATCCTATAGCAGGCTATCGCTGGCCAAAGCGCATACGCAATGAGGCATTGTACATGTACAGACTGACAAAGTCCAGACCCTTCTCAATAGACATCCAGCAATCAGACTACGCCCCCTTGGACACTGCCTTTGTATGCCTACTGACACTCCAGCACAGCTGGTTCTGTCTGCATCTGTTAACACCAACCTCAAAGGCAGACGAGGCAGACCAGCCAAGTGCTTGCTAAGCACATTGAGAGCAGACATGGACAAGGTGGGGCTCAATATGCGAAACATGAAGGGGCTTGAAGGACTACACAAGCATGCAGCAGATAATCATTAATGGAAAGAGACAATCATATGCCCAGCCTAGATAGACCATTACTGTTACAGTTAATGTATATCACAGCTTGAGTAATATTGTTTCATCATCGATCAATAAATATTACACCGGTCGCGCCAGTGGTTCCAGTACGACAAAGAAGACAGCCGTAGGTGTCAGTTTAAGCCCTAACCTCGAAGATGAATGTGATTCAACACCTAATCCTTCGATGGATCGACAGATGGCAACACGCAACACGCGTCGCAAGTAAACGCATGAATCTGATTCGCGCTTGTGATCCGCTAGCGGCAGTAACGATTAGTTCACACCTATCGACCAATCAGAAGCTACTGCAGGAATTCCTGCTAATAGTATTCATAGCCTGTGGGAGCTCAGTCACGGTATGCCTTTCAATGGTAATGGATTTCTTTCTGGCTGGAGAGTGAGCCATCGGACGCGGAGAGGGTTTCGGTGGGCTCGAGAGACCACTTGCTCGTTTCGAGCTTGAAAGAACGCGTGAGCACAAGAAACCTTATCTCGCAAAGTGCGTGTCCAGGCGTCGACATCCTAAGTCGCTTCTGAACTATCAACACAGTAAGGTAGCACATGCGACACAGGCTTCTTTCTCCAGCGATGCTCAGCTGTGTAGCTGTCACAACTGCTTCTCCCACTACTGTCAGCCTCCCAGTCTTCATCAGTCTGTTCTTATCTTTGAACGGTTTGCAGCAGCAAATGCGAAAGCGCTTATATTTCTCTACCTCGTCCATACGTCCATGGTCCGCCCCAACTACGCAGGAGTACTGTAGCGATCGACGCTACAGTACTCCTGCGTAGTTGCCCGGACCATAAATATTTACACGCACGAGGTGTGAGTTTGATAATGTGAAGGTGTGAACTAATCGTTACTGCCGCTAGACCGTCCCTTCCCTTTCACGCCTTGGGCGTGGGACGGTCTAGCTAGCCAGACTACTATAGACCCGACCGCCAAGGGGCTAATTGCGTATAGTAGCTGCTATGTTATATACCCCTATAGGGTAAAGCGGGGTAAAACGGAACGCGGGGTAAAACGGAACACTTGCATTCAACCGACACAGCCCAATAATCATTACTGAGTAATTTGTAGCGCATGCTAAAATTTCGCCGTAGCGAACACGAGGCCTTCCATTATACCTTTGCAAAGACGACTCACTAATGTAATGTTACTCACCAACCCGTGGTGTCGGGAAGCCTTTGCAATCCTAGAAGACACTACTTATAGCTAGTTAGCTACTTTAACCAGGACCACTTTCTTATTTAGACGCAGGTCAGAGGACGATGACGTATGCACTGCATGCAACAACCTTCCTGAAGACAACAACTGGGTTGCCTGTGATGGTTGTGAGGCTTGGTACCACTTTGGATGTGCCAGCTTGGACGCCTGTCAAGAGCCCAGGATCAGTAGCTGTCTGAACTGTGAAGACTCTTAATTCATGCTGAAATGCACTCATTGCTTGCTAATTGCCACCAACAAACCGAAAAAGCAATAAACTAAAAAGTAATGAGCGTATAACTCGCTAACAAACGCTAAAACGAACTATTCGCTGGCGTTCCGTTTTACCCCGCCCGCCATTTTGACCGAAAATAATACCGGATAGACGAAATGCTGCCTGTTGCTCGTAGCAGCGAACGAACAAGATCGTTTTTACTGTAAGTGGATAGAGTAATACTACCTCTAGTAATATACAGAAACTTGAACCCTAGGGTACCATAGCTTGTTACAGTGCGATGTCAGAATTGCAATCGTGAATTGCGTTCCGTTTTCCCCCGCTTTACCCTAATATATAATGTTATAACGAGTTCAAACTGCTGATGCATGATGTATGATGTATAATTGTTATAAGTATGCGTCAACACAACCAGTGGGCTAAACAATATACCCAATCTATACGGTTTCCACTCACTAATCAACGTGGTCGGCTATGCGCATATCATATCTCCGAACCTGGCTTACACAAAGCGCGAACTGTAGGTTGCCCTTGAATCGGTCGCGATGAAGTGCAGCGGAGAACTGCTCTTACGCGTAGTTGTAGTGGCCGGTTTGTTTCTGTGGCAACCCTGGGTGGTTGCAGCACAAGGTAAAGCTCTGACGTCGTGAATACTGCTGCCATGTATGAAGTGTAATGTAACCCTGTGCATCCGTCTCTCATCCTTCCCGATCAACTATAGCTAATCCCGTGATCACCGTTCTCTTCGCCATTGGAGGGTTCAAGTTTCAAGGTCATCTACGTCAAGAATCTGGAGGCGTCTTAGTTGACATCAAGGCTAACCTCCCTCACAATGTATCCGCCCGCTGGCAGATTCACGAGTTACCTGTGGACTTCTCTGTCGACCCCAAGCTGCGCTGCGGACCGGAGCACGTTGGAAAGGCCCTGCCATACAGCGGAATTAGCGGGCAGCCGAGCACTATCAACGCGACTACCGCTTCTTTGCTCCTACATTCAATCGTTCTATATGTAGACGATCAGCCGGCTGCGTGCGGTTCGATCGTGCCGTTTAACTTACCGGCGTCTGCCGGCATCATTGACATCAACTCGGGCGTACTTGGAAGGATATATGTCGTTCAGTGGCCAGGTGAGCGTACGCCCCAGTCTCTTTACGTGCATGGCTATGGTTGTTGTTGATTGTCATTTTCAAGTATTATGGCTGTGTGTAAATGTGAAGTGACATGTAAGTGCAATTGATTCAGGAAACCACATTGTTGCTGTTGATTCAATCTTCTGTGACCACGGTGCATGGTTTGTGTTTACGTTGCCGTGTGGGATCCTAGTCAGGGTCGGCTACGACTGACTAGTGGGCTCAATATAATATAGCTATACCTGTTGGTATGTTATGCATGATACCAGGCCCTAAAAGAACTGCAAGTAAGCTCTCTGCAGATGCATATGGCTGATGATTAAGCATTATGGCTGTGTGTAAATGTGAAGTGAGGTGGGCATGCAATTAATTTAGGAAAGCACAATGAATTATTATTAATATTGATTGTTTTACGATCCATATGTATAGTACTTTTAATGTTTTATTGTGTTCAATGTCTAAATTGTGTTTGACAATATAATTAATTTCCTTCCTTTATTAGGTAATAGTTATATAGTAGGAACTATACAAACAGAGAGGGGTACTGGACTCAGCGGACCGGAGTCAGGCATCAACATAGTCATTCGCAGCACCACACTAGTGAGTTCAGCCTCTCTGACCTGAAGCCACAGTCAGGCATTTATGCATGCATGCACATACGCATACACAAGCAGACTTGCAGCGAGAGCAAGAGGAATTTTCATGATATTGTTGAGTCTCATTACTATACACGTTGTTCAACTGAAACAACAGCTGCAGAAGGCCTACGTAGCTAGAACGTTGTTTGTTTGTCTTTTACTACGCAAATTGCTTGCAAATCCCCCCATTTCAGTTCAACAACTTTCATCACAGTGTGTCAATGCATGCCCTCGATTACTCTACATGTGCTTATTTATAACATATTATGTATATACATAATTACTTATATTGTTCCGGGAAGCTCCCCACTAATGGTAGCATTAATTTAGTATCAACTTGTGTAGGCAGCTATATAGATGAACAGCTGAATGTGCCATATTAGTGCCTGGTTTATTGTTCCACTTTGTGCTTGCAGGGTCCTTATGATATCATGCTACATGGATGCGATAGTGTACAAGGAGGAACAACACTTCGAACGCTTGTAACAGATATCAACCTACCAAGTGCCACCTTTTCTCAAAAACTCTCTGAATTCCTGGCAGTGACATCTACTTCCTACCTTTGGCACGCTGTGTCTGTACAAACCTCCTCTGGTACAATACTTGGCTGTGGGAGACTGGAAACTCTGTTCTCCGTGGAAGGAAGCTACCGAGGATCTAACACTTTTAGTCAGTTTACCCCATTTCTCCCAGCAACTCTGAAAGATGTATCCAACATAGACATACTCGAGCACAGCATTCTAGATGGTATTTCTGGCAACTGTTCCAACACATCCACCATTTTTGACCCCTGGAGTCCCCCAGTCCGACAAGTAGGGACTATTACGACAGCTGACCAGTTTCCAGTAGGGGATCTCCCCAATCATGTGCTGGAGGTGCTCTCTCTATTGCCTGAAGTACCCCTCATTGGCAGTGCCACTATTCTTGGACATGTGGTAAGCCATGGGTTGCACATAGCACATGCTTGTACAGCACATGTGCATGCACATTTCCCTGTACATAAACTCATGTTGAGTGCACATACTGTACTCATATCATGACATCATATGCATGCCCTTCACTGGCAGTACATACACGTATGTAACCCTGAAATGCAAGGACACAAAGTCATGGAGTGACACTAGTTGGTCAAGCGTATAGCTGTTTGCATGCTAAATTCTACCAGTGCTACTGGTCTTCATTTGCATTTTATATATGATGCGCGCATGCATACCACAGGTGAATGACTCGGAGTGCAATTTGCTGGAGCTCTCTCCAGTCAATGGTTACACTGTGAGGGCCTACGCTGTGTTTGATGGACCTCCACTCACTGGAAGAATCACATTTGTGAGTGCTTGTGAACACGCATGAGAGCTCACAGTAGTGACATGTAGATCTTGTATAGATACATATGAATATTAATGCTAACATGTACAGGACATGCACACACAATACACTTTGTATGCGTGATGCCATACGTACTTGCAAAGTGGTTGATCGTTACACCATTTCAGTTGGCTGCAACAAATGAATGATACAGTACTGTACTGTACTATAATTATACAATGTCAGTATATTGTGAGACTGTAAGTCATGGTTACTCAATATATTGGCCTACCTAAAGCATCCATTTATTACTATGTGTATATATAGTTTAATCAGCTCCTAGTGTGCCAGCATGGAGTTCCTAAGGATTCCTGAGACCTCCCTGCTCCTGTTTACTGGGGTGGTAGCTCATAGTAACAAGGTAGTTTGGCTGCTTCTCACCTTAGCGGAACTACTACGGGTGCAATACAGGACTTTTGGCATTGGGCTGTTGTGATCCATATTATACGTAGCTATACTAATGACATCATGGCATTTTATATATGTTGTGCAACCAGCCATAGCTCAATCTCTGCATTTCATTTGCTGATGGCCATTCTTATAGCAGTGGCAAATAATTTAATGCAGAATAGCCTCTAAGCCGTACAAAGTGCATGTATAATGATTACAATCCACACCCTATTCTGTGTTTGCCATATATGCTACTTCTACACAGCTGTGTGTTTGGGTTTGGTTCGTGTGTGAAATGTATACACTACATCATTGGCAGTAAGCTACAATTTGTATATAATTATATAGTTCCTGATCAGCACAGAAAAACATGATGTGGATGTCTAGCTTGCATGTATATACAACTGGCTCAAACGTTTTTGGCTAGCTATATTTGGCAGTACTGGAGCATCTGCATCTATACTTCAAATCCTAGCCACAACATTCTTTGTACTCTTCCTATCCTTTGACGTACAGACCCAAGTGGTGAACCTCCCTGACTGGGCTCTTGGACCCACTGTGGTCACTGTTGACCTGTCCTACACAAACTACACTCAGGTATGGCAATATGTATGCATACAAATGTACATATGTAAGCATGCATATGTACATATGTAAGCATATACAACATATACATCACATATGTATGTAAGCTGGTTCCACAATCATGCACAAAGGTATTGTCAGTCACCTCAACATCAATATGCACCGTGCACCTGGAATCATTCTAAGAACCCGTGGGTTCAAGCAGTACAAGTAAATATGTAGGTGTATCTTCCAAACAAAGGGTATTGTCTGGGTACAAAACGGAGCAGTATGCGTGATATACGTACTTCCTAGACGACTGCATGCACTAATTGCAGGAAAGAATAAGACAACATTACTTCCTAGTGAGCTAGCAATGATGACAGAAATCATGGCGTGACAATTAACTCGGCAACAGTGTAGTACATAGAACACTTAACAGACACTGTCACAACAGAACTGATACACTCTGTTACATGTAAATACTGCTTTGAAATGTAAACTACCATTCATCACTTTATTACACACTGTATTTTAATCTAATTATAAAATGCAGCTGCATCTTGTGTAAGTTCAATTTTCTGCTTCTGTGAAACAAACATTATGTGAATGGCCATTTGGGAAAACAAAAATTTCTGCTTGCATTACCATGAGCGGCTCTCATTTAGGTTGTATAACACTATATTTATAACTGTATTATACTATAATAAATTAGTATACAGTATACAACAACATATAACAATAGTAAATACTCAGTATGCAAAAAGGTGCTTTACATTATAAAATTATGTAGTCATTAATTGGCAGTAGTGCACATGTCTTGTAAAGTATATATAGATAAGACTAACAATTCTGTGCTAACGTACCTTGTATAATGGTGTCTTCTCAACACAATTTGTGCAGGCTACTGGTGGCCATGCATGGTATGTTCATGAAGGACACACAGAGAGCAATGGAACCTGCTCTGACCACCTTGGGGCACAGTACAACCCGTACAGAGTGAACACAACAGCAGAGTCTGGCTACTTGGATGACTGCTCTTCGCTGAGGCAACAGAGATGTGCCATGGGGGACCTTGGTGGGAAGCTGGGAACACTTGGTCTGGAGCCAATGGCAAACAGCCCTCACAAGACTTATTCATTCTATGACGAAAACTTGGATGTTCTGGGGCCATTCTCCAGTGAGTCCATTGATAAGACTGGTGTGTGTAGTATATGCCAACCATAATATGCAAATGTCCGTGGTTGAATCTTCTGAGCACATCTATTAATCATACTCTCTGATAGTCCTTTTCTGGGCCAATAGAATATATAGGCTTCTGGTTGCTATGCCAACTGCAA
This sequence comes from Aplysina aerophoba, assembly GCA_949841015.1. Taxonomy (NCBI): domain Eukaryota; kingdom Metazoa; phylum Porifera; class Demospongiae; order Verongiida; family Aplysinidae; genus Aplysina; species Aplysina aerophoba. The sequence goes on from OX465040.1 coordinate 5,933,188, forward strand.
CATAGCTAAACAATCATATTTCGAATTGTATGCATCTATTGAACATACTCTCTGTTCATTACTTGACAGTTCTTGGCCGTTCCATTGTGGTCTACAGCTCTGGTGCCCAAAGTGGTCAGGTCCTCGGTTGTGCCAACATTGAGCCATCACTAGTAGCCGAGGGAGAAATAGAGATCAGCTTCCCAAGGAATGGCACGGACCCTGGAAATGTTGACAGGTGAATTCTTAACTACATTCATGACACTACAGTACACCATGTTCACTTGCAGAATATGAAATACGTATATGAGTATATAAAAAAAATTTTTTTCCCCTTTATTATATATATTATATATAATATATAGCAATAAAATTTAATACAGTAAATGGCAGCACAGCAGTATATAAAAATATGCAAACTTACTACTTTAATTACTGATGTTCTCCATTTGTGAATTGATTCCATAACTCACAACTACGTATAGAATTGAGATGGGTCATTTCCTGTCCACCGTGGCTGGAGTCCCTCTGGGAGATGTGCTGGTCAGTGATGTTCAGGCAGCGACTATCAGTGGTCACTACTGTCTGACTGCCTCAATTAGGGTCACTGGAGTGGATGGTATGTGTCACTTACAAACATGTATAGTATATAGTATTATATACATTGTTCATTCAAGCACAAAGAGCACACTGGCTGTGTGTGTGTGTGTGTGTGTGTGTGTGTGTGTGTGTGTGTGTGTGTGTGTGTGTGTGTGTGTGTGTGTGTGTGTGTGTGTGTGTGTGTGTGTGTGTGTGTGTGTGTGTGTGTGTGTGTGTGTGTGTGTGTGTGTGTGTGTGTGAGTCTGCGTGTGTGTGTGTGTATGTGTGTGTGTGTGTGTGTGTGTATGTGTGTGAGTCTGCGTGTGTGTGTGTGTGTATGTGTGTGTGTGTGTGAGTCTGCGTGTGTGTGTATGTGTGTGTATGTGTGTGTGTGTGTGTCTGTGTGTGTGCATGCGTGTGTGTGCGTGTGTGTGTGTGTGTGTGTGTCTGCGTGTGCGTGTGTGCTATACTACACAATTACAACATGTATAGTATATAGCATACATTGTTTGCTACAAGGTGATGACAAGTTGTGTGTGTGTGTGTGTGCATGCGTGTGTGTATGTGTGTACTTGTGTGTGTGTGTGTGTGTGTATGTGTACATGTGTGTGTGTGTGTGTGTACGTGTGTGTATGTAAGTGTGTGTGTACGTTTGCATGCATGCGAGTGTGTGTGCATGCATGCGAGTGTGTGTGTGTGCATGCATGTGTGAGAGTGTGCATGTGTGCATGTGTATGTGTATGCATGCATTAATTAAGTTAATAGGTGTTGTGAGGTAATGAAATAGACATCTATTTTGTGCACTCCTCTGTGCATTTCAATTACAGCTGAGAATGCTACCCAAAATGCCCTCAATGTGAGTACCTTGGACCGACAGAACCTTGACAAGTACAGTGTAGGACCATGTGAGTGGAGCCACCCAAACTGAGTGTAGAGTGTGGGAGTGCATGAAGTGGCTGTGCAATTAATCTGAGCTTCATATTCATACTTCATAATATATAGCGCATGAGGTGGTTGCGCATACGTATATACAAAGACTATATTTTGTGTTGCCATGAATGAAATTTGAATAATATGTTGAAATGAATGAATTGTGCATTAAGGAATGCTGCTATTAATTCAGTTCTTCAACATATTCTACTATTTTATTTTACTGTCATTCACACTTGTAGCTATAACATCAATCAACACACATTTTACTGATGGTTGTGCCTGTGGACATACAGTACATTTGGCCATCCTATGCCTGTTGGCACATGCATACATAGTGGTGTCATCCTGCTTGCTTGCTCTGTGTACTAAACTTTGCAGGTGTACCACCTCCTCCTTCTTCCTCTTCCTCTCCTCCTGTGTCCACTACGGATCCAAGCACTTTTAAAGATGGTAGGCATATATGTACCAATCCTTCAGTACAAGTTGCATTCTAAAACAAACATTTTATATGTAATGTTTTAATTGGTCACTTTATTTCCTGACACTATTTACTTTCTGCTTGTATAGTCCTCACCATCTCAGCTGTGTCTGTGCTGGTGTTTGCTTTTATCCTGTTGGCTGGCATTATTGGTGCACTATTTGCCTTGGCATCCAGAAAGAGGAGGAGAGAGGTTGCACTGTAAGTTGAAGGATGCTGCCTGGCCCAAACTGTCACAATTAAGGAGAGTTACCTGTATGCTACGTAGCTAGGATGAAATGTCTGCAAATGTATAATTGCTATCTCACACAAACATGGGTTCCTCTAGCAAAGAAAACCGCTGCCATTGTGAACAGTGGCCACTCCACGACTCTGGTCGTTGCAGACAGGCAGTAGTTTTAAAACCAGGTTTATGTGTTTAACATGTTTGAAGGCCGAATCATAATTGTCGTTGCCATTAGAAGCTTGCAGCTAAATTTCCCTTGCCTAGCTAAGTGCCAATATTTTAAAAAGGCTCACTTCATTATCCTTCATGCTCTGAGTCAAAATTGTAGCTGCTACTTTCAACTGAAGACCAAAGAACCTAATAGATCAACAGTGTACCTGCTGAGGTTGTTAATAATCTCTAGCCCACAATAAATGTGATCGATTCGACTTTTCAGCAGCTTGTGGTTGCCTTCATCAATAAATGGAAGATGTACTGATGGACAAGACTTCATCAGTCCAGTATATATATGCATACACTTTTATTGTTGAAGGCAGCTGCTGAAATGTCTAATTCACTATGGATTACTGATTGTTAGTAAACTCAGCATGAGTTTCTCTAGACACTGAGGACACGCACCACCACTACCGTTCAAAGACTTTGGGTGGGCTCTATCTGAATGCATACCACTATGAATATAAGCACAATCCACCACACACACACACACATCTGTTTGGCTATAATACATCAAGCTTTACTTTATGTCGTACTTTTGTTGCACTTAATATCTTCTTACATTGATACTGTACTTCTCTTCTGTCTCTCATTTTAGTATCTACACAGTCGAAGGACACCAAGAAAGCGAGGTACGTATGTATGTACCGGAACATGGTAGAATTATACGCATCCATATTATATAATAATTATTATAATATATGTATTACACACATGGAATTTCTCTAAGTTATATATACACTACAGTACTATGCACAGTACCACATTCGTGCAGTATGCCACAGTACTGGTGAAGCTCCTGCCATCAAAGCGTGATCCTTGGGAACTGTTAGGCTCCCAATTCAAAGTAGGTACAAAACTGGGAGAAGGCAATTACGGCGTGGTCTACAAAGGTACACTTTCCATGGATGTTTCAACGGCACCAGTTCGAAAGCACATTAACAAAATGACACAGGAAGGGAAGAAACCCTACACAGTGGCCATCAAACTTCTCAAAGGTTTGCCTACCGTGTCATAAAGTTGAATAGCTACTTCCATCAATTCCTTGCATGATCAAGAAACATTTGTATGTACGTGCACACTCTTATGTAACAGGAGGTGCAGGAGAGCGAGAGGTGGAGAACTTCTTAGAGGAAACTGGCATGATGAAGAAGGTGTCCTCTGGAGAGTGCTGCCATGTCGTCCAGATGGTGGGTTGTGTCTCCACTGCACTGCCACTTGCACTGGCACTGGAATTTGTCCCCTTTGGAGATCTCCTCTCATACCTCAAGTACTGGAGGAAGAAGGTACATAAGGCTTCCCTAATGCCATTTTCAGTGATCACCTTACAACCATATCCCTGCGAAGACCCATTGCAAATTACATAGCAAGGCAAATATCCGCTCACACTCTCATTTTCAATCAAGTTCCAAATACTATAATCAGCAGTGGTTGAAACATATAGCAGAGAGACCAAACTATTAAGCCATTAATTTTAGGCTAAGAATTGAGTAAGCATAAAGGAAGGGAATAGAGTTGGGACATTAAAGACCATCCATCCTATCTGCTGTATGACCAGGTACAGAGGCTTTTGCATGGCCAAGATGACTGTTTGGATGCTCTAAGGCAACAAGAAGAATTCTACTCACCTCTTGGGGAGCCTGATTGGAAAGACCTGCCTTCATTTGCCCACCAGATAGCACAAGGAATGGTCTGTGCAGCTACGTCCCACAATATGCAGTTGAAGTGGTCTATAGTTACTGTTCTTGTTCATGCACTTCACTGTCCTCACAACCCTCAGGATTACCTCTCCTCTCTGGGCATCCTCCACCGTGACCTGGCCTGTCGCAACATCTTGGTGGATGAGGGGAAGCTGCTCAAGATATCAGACTTTGGTCTCTCCAGAGAGACATCCGAGTATGTGTCCTCCCTCCAGGACAGGTTGCCACTGAGGTGGATGGCACCAGAGACTATGGCTGAGAATATATGCACAGACAAGTCTGATGTGTAAGAGCACACCTAAGCACTAACTGTGCGCAGTGCTGAATGCTAGAAATGGCTCAGATTCTTACATTTTGTACATCACTGTGTATTTGTGGTCAGCCTTTGTGATGATACACTTCTATGTTGTGCACTATATTGAGACCCAATTAGTGTGTATACTGTGCATGCGTATACATACTGAATGATATGCATGTATACCTACGTACCTGTATCTATGTCTTTATCACCTCTTTACCTTATTAACTCAATATTTAGGTGGGCGTATGGTGTGTGTCTGTGGGAGATGTACACTTTGGGTAAGTACGTATATGGATATAATATGTATGGGTAATGGGTAACATTACATAATTGTCATCATTGTTGTCCTCGCTGTTGTCATCGTCATTATCATCATCTACATTGTCGTTATCATTGTCATTGTTGTCGTAATCATCATCATCGTCATCATCATCATCATTGTTGTTGTTGTGGTTGTTGTCATCATTGTCGTCGTAATCATCATCATCGTCATCATCATCATCACTATCATTATCATCATCATCATCAGCGTTGTTGTGGTTGTTGTCATCATTGTCGTCGTCATCTTGTGTCTAGCACACTGGGACATCCCTGCCACATGTTGCACATGCAATCTGGAAAAATACAGATAATTTAAGACACATTGTCAATATTGCTATGGCCTGCTGCATCATGTTTGCTCACGTCTGATTGAGGGATTGGGACCAATTTATCAACCATGGTGGAAGTGCCTCTGCCACAGCCCTCCCACTACACCTGCAACTGCCACATTTCCCCCATGCTCTGTCCATCATTGCCATCATTCCACAACATCTTCCTCCATGACTTACCATCCTTCCACCTTCGCATTCACCAATCATGTTCTTCATTTCTTTCCTCCTTATGCTACATAGTCACATCTCCACCATCATGAAATTGGTCTTTCGCTTCCCCACTTCTACAGTTCTATACACAGTGCAGATTCTCTCTTCCCTTCTCAATGCATGCTATAGCCAGTCTCTGCAACTGCCATCTTTCAACTACATATTATTGTGAATTACGTATACATTATGAACTTATATCGCTGTATATAAAGCCCAGGCTATATACATACCATGCTCGCACCTTATGACTCCTGCCCCCCACTGCAATCTTCCTACATAGGAGGGAAAATAATTTTCCATGCTCACACCTTACCACTCCTATCTCATTACCCAGGAGATCTACCTTATCGAGATATTCCTTTGCAAGGGCTTCTTGTCCAGGTGATCAGTGGCTACAGGCTTCCCAAGCCGGACCTGGCCCCAGATGAAGTGTGAGTGTGTGTCAGCCACTTCATTCAGTACAAATGTGTTGGCTGCAGTAATGCCTTCACCAATATGTGGCTGCTCATCTGCAATTTGCTATGCTGTGGCAACAGGTATCAGATCATGGTGAGCTGCTGGCACAGTGAGCCCCAGGCCCGTCTGAGCTTCACGCAGCTGCAGTACTCATTCAAGAGCATCATTGCTGCTTGCAGCACAGATGCAGCAACTAACTACATCACTGTTGAGCCCAGCAACAGCTATGCCTTTGTCCTACAAAGTGATTCCGTTGATGACAATGCTCAGAACGTGAAGGAAACTAGTGCTGGCACTGTCCGTTACACGAATCTCCCGTCTACCAAGTGACAAGAGCTCATCACAACACCACTGTGTGCACGAATAGGTAGCACTATACTTGCATCGATCATACAAGTGTGTACAACATGGGACTTTTGGGTGAACCAGCGCTGCATGCATACATCATTTACTACACTGTTTCTATATAAGTTTATAATAGCTGTGTGCATTACGATTAGTACTGTGTACTTTAGTCTAACATAATATATAAAAGCATTATACACATGACAGTATGACAGCCATGACAGTAATCTTAATGTATTGCTTCCTTAATAATAATTTTTGGATTGTGACTAAGCATGTGGAAAGTATGCAATGATGAGTGTGTTGATGTGCAATAGCAACATTTTTATAGGGCAATTTAAAACAACTTTAAAAACTGAAGTATATCAATTCATACAGGAGTCCAATATGCAATGTCTTATATGATTTATTTAACATAACAACTACCAAATATAATAAACCACCAACTACCAAAAATATCAAATGCAATATTAATGTAGATATATTACACAATCCACAGAGTCCTTACAAAGTATTTGTAATACACACTTTAAGACTAGTATGAAGTACACAATTGTGCACTGTATATACTAATAATGAACTAGTGTTAACTAGTTTTGAGTAATAGCATTGAAATACTAATTAACATTTTAGGGAACAAGCAGTTCTTCATCTGTTTCTTGTCTAAGGGTGATAGTGGTCTCTTGCCCTGTTTCTCTCGTGGGGACCACTTCAGCCAAATAGAAATGAACCTTTTCAGGAAGATACCCACAATACCAAGCAAAATGGGAGTGGCAATGGAGTTAATGTATGAAAGTGTGGTGTTCTTCCTTGCATCCGTGTTGGTGACAAAACCCATAGATGTGACAACAACGCCATAACACATGATCATTAACAGCAGAGGCAATACATCAACTGCACGAAGCACCATGGAACTGGAGTGCACCCGCTGGTCAGCAGGAGTGCAGAGGTGGGCAATATAGTGAAGAGTAGTGAGAAGATGTTGGCAAGGCAGGTGAGAGCTAGCACAACCAGCATCACATTGGTGACTACTGCAAAGGGTGCAGCAGAAAGGGCAAACATAATGAGACTTGCCTGGAGTAGTACCAACTGCAAAGCAACCAAGTCCACCCACAGTGCCAAGGTGGTCACAAAGCACTCAGCTCGTCTCTTCCTTCCACAGCACAGCAGTGTGGCAGGGTACTTGAGTATGCCAGGCACAGCCACTCTCGCCTTCCTAGCTATGAAAATTGCCACAGGGAGTTCCATGACCAGAATGACAAAGAGCACTACAAACAGACCGGACCAAACAGAAACATGCATATTCTTTATATTTGTAAAGTGTGCAAAAGACGCTTCTGTAGTGATACCACACAGTACTCCCAAGAGTACTACAGCAGTGGTAGAAGTGCCCCAGAACATCCCATACATGTCATATGAGGAAGTGAATGTCTTCTCTGAATACTCTTTGACTGTCATCTTCAGGAGGACTGCTGACACAGTCCACACAAATGCTATTTGGAAAAGAATTCCACAGATGGATACAATATATACTGTTATAATTAATGCTCCTTCCTTGCCAATTACTGAAAAGTGTGTACTTGCTTCTGATGTTCCACATCCTCTTTTCACATAGCCCAAGTTAGTTTTGGACTCCATCTGCCCAAGTGCATAATCCTGAAGCTGCATGCATTCACAAATAAAAAATAGAAAATGAATCAGGCACACTTGTATTGTATATTTACAGCCGTCCAAACTTGAGTAACTACTTCATTGTACCTATTGTCCAACTATGAATGGGGTCATCCCTAACACACATTATGCGTGAATGTTACACAATGCCTCTGGCTTGTATACACCTTTTTCTACTAAATTATTAACCTAACATTGCCATGCAGCTGCCTGTATAATCCCCAGGCAAGCTGCAGGGGTTCTCAGCACCTGTTACTTTACACAATAGAGCATCCAACGTGTGTGTGCTGGGGACATAGATGGAGATCCTACTTTGCATGCATGCATGCATGCATGCACTAATGAGCTCACAAAAAGCCTGAGACACAATCCACATGTCCGTCACACCCTCCTATTGAAGGTGGAGATCCTACTTTGCATGCATGACACATTAAAACATTGAACAGACGGGCAGCTCAGTTGTACAATAATGTAGCCTGCACAGGCGCTTGCTAGCACTGCCCATGGGGCTAATTTTGGTAGCAAATATCATTGTACCCATCCTGTGTGCATAATAGACAGCTGTACTAGTGCAGAACTCTACCACTTGCATGCACCACCATGGTCATCACCCCCATATAGACAGCACTATATACAGTATCTACATGATGTCCCATACTGTAATGCATGAGATGAGATCAAGCTAAACTGATTCAGTAAGGGAAAACACCACTCAATTTGCAAACCCACCGAAGCAGTCATTTCGCTTAGAAACACTGCAACCTTATCACGGCATGGGGCAGTTGTTGAGTTGACAATGATGTGGGGTGGTTTCCATTCAATAAAGTAGTTAAGAGTGAACAGAAGCATTTGACTAAGACATGTAGTGTCCCCTATTAAGAACACTGGAGAAGACAGCCATGCCCACAGTTCATTGCTGCAGTCCGAATCACTGGAGAGGTTGACTCTTGTTCCATTGGTAAGGACCAGTTGGTAAGTGACAAGGACAGAGTAGGGAAGGTGTTGGTTGGGAGCATAAAAGGCTTTGTACAGCTGGTTCCTGACGTCTCTGCTACTGTCATTGGAGCCAACACTGGCACTCTCAAACACGGCATAGCTGTCTGTACAGAGAGGGTACTGCTGGGCAGTACTGCTACCAGCAAGGATTGGCAGCAGCAGGCTCACTAGTGTGATGACAGCCAACATGGCCACCTACGAAGCACAGTATATTCAAGACCAGCTAACAGTTCAAATCTGATGTTCTGCAATAGACAGCAATGTATATATACACGCACCATGGTACACCGGCAGTACAAAGCCCATACACATGTTCACATTCTATTTCTATGTGTGAATGGAAGGCCTATGTAATATGCATTTACCAAACTGCAGTCCATGCACAATTTCGGTTTAGCCTGCATGTGCAAGTCCACAGCATTTTAATGTGGTTCAAAGTACAATTGTAGTTTGACTGCATGCATGATATATAGCAACTTCACACATAACTGAGAAGCAGAAATGCATTCATTGTAATGAGAAATGCAGAAATGATTGATTCTTACTCTCATGCTCATGTCTACAAGAGGTATTGCTCTCACCAATGCATGCCTTGATCGGATAAATCAGATGAGAAAATGAAGCACATCACAAGAACACACAGATTTACCAGTTAATTATATATCACTTAGCATTATAATTGACCTCTGTGTGTGTGTGTGTGTGTGTGTGTGTGTGTGTGTGGTATACACTGGCAGCAGCTGTCCGGTTTCTGGGAATCACCACTATTGTACTTGCAAGTCATACACTTTGTGCAAATTTGTACTTCTTTCCTATTACTTTGTGTACTATTGGGTATACAACAGCTGCAAGTGCGCAAGGTTAGCGTAAGTATTCCAAAAGGTTTCACATGCTACAGCAGATAGTGTTCATGCACAAATTGCCAGCGAGTGTGTTCATGAGAGTGAATTACACCTGCAAATGCCAAACCAATCTGTTTATCAGTGTTTGTAATTCCTTAACCCACAGGTGGCATATGCTACATTGGCTACCAATATGAATTGTTATTGTGGAAGCGCCATCATAGAAATGCCAGCACGGGAATGTCATTAACACTGTGCCATAGTAGTGGAAGCTCGCCGAAGGCGGGCTGCCTCTGCTAGTATATATAATTGGGGTAAGCCTGAGTAAGCCGCACATTAACGAGTTGTATGGCTTCAGTTGCTATTATATGCATTTTGTAGGCCTCGGCCAAAATGGTCAAGTTCTAAAATGACAGCCGTTACATACGGCTTGAATGTTTGCCACAGACAGCTTCAAATGAGCACTGCCAGGTATTCAAGCAAAACACAGCGGAAACTCCAAAGTATTCTACAAACAATGATACATGCTGTGAAATAGAGGATACTGATAACTACTCTCCCTCTATATAAAGTTGAAATTTTGCAATAACTTAAATAGTCTACGGTAATTAATATTCACAGCAGTTCCCTATCTCTCTTCCTTCTGTATACAACTAATATGCTCATGCCAGAGCTACGTACACTATCTGTACTTGTTACGCACCCCCCTCTTCCTGCGGACTTTGGCCTATTAGATCCAAGCCAGTCATCATGCAACCAAGTGGACTTCTTTCTTTTCCATCATCTACAGTACATGGCACACCACACACAAGCAACTGTACATAGCCACATTACATGTAAGCCTTAGCTTGCTCAGGCTCACCCCCACGATGCAAAGCATCTATCTATAGTAATTAAATTCACCCCCTCTCTACTTCCAAGCTGATGGTTATATTCTTGATCAGTGGTAACACCAGACATGTGCATATTATGTGGAATTCCAATTTGTCTATCTTAAGTGCACCTATATAAGAACACAATTAGGCCGTACATTATACTAAGATGCATGTACTCTCATGCCAGCATGTCCCATTACCCTTGAAACATTGAATTTATTAATTGAGTAAAGGCACTACAAACACATAAATGTAAAGGCCTAAGAATCCTGTGTTATTCAGTTAGGAGAAAAGGACCACCTGTTCTAAGACTGTAACTAGGAAATCTACTGTTCAGCATGGTCTCTTTCGCAGCCTACTTTTTCTGGATCTGAGCAGTGCAGGTCATAGTCGTTCCAGAGATGGATGGTGGAGTGGTCAGAGCAACATCGTACTTGACGATTTCACCATCTTTGTAGTACACAGGAGACTGCCCTGGAAGAAAGGCAGCATAAACTGTCACCTTTCCTGGCTCTCCAACAATTTGGATTGTATATGCCGGACGACAGTCCACTCCATCTTTTCCCTGAGCCTGAAGTGAGGAGAGAAGACAACTCTGTAAATGCTACAGAAAGCACATCAAGCAACAAGGTGTCGACTTACTCGGGCATTAGCAGTATCACTGGGTTTCAGCTGGGAAGAAAACTTGGGTTATACTGCTTTGGGTCACCCATGGTGGTCTGAAAGGTCACATCAGCATTGTTGGTCAGCTTGAATTCAATAGCTGAAATATAGAAAGGTGTAAAGGAGAACATTAATCCCATGTATATATATTATAATTTATATATAGGTCTACATCTGAATGACAACATAAATCAATAGACAAATGGATATGTGCTGCTTCTAGCTATTATTATAATATTACTATTTTGACCCCATGGGTCAAGGTTTCATATTGTAATGTATATATATACAAAAGGAACTTCTCCTAGTTCAAAACAACATGTCCTGAAAGGCCCAAAGACGTGAGTCGGAGATGGAGAGGGAATTAAGGTGCTTGTGTCGTACTACTGCTTATATGTACCAAGATTATGAATTTCCCGCCTGGAAGTACAAAGTAGCCAGATTATAGAAATGCGGAAGTACGATCGAAAAATTCCTACTCCGCAAGCACTACACGAAGACTGAATTTTATCCTGGTGAGAGGAAACAAATTTAATGGGAAAGTAGAACAGACCCTCCCATTTCCCGTATAGGTAATTAGTCTTCATACATACCACCTTCACAGGCAGACTTAGAACGTGCTCATGCGTGCATGCATGCGATATCGACCAGCGAAGTTCACGATATACCAATTTGGCACAGTAACGTAATAACTACCTTACCCAGGCAGAGGAGAGCTATGTATAAAAGTTAGAAAGAAAAAAGGTGTTCTAGAGGTACTTTTCTATTTTGCAGACCGTCCGCGCAGACGGCGGACGGTAGAAAATGGACGACCATGAACGCCGATCTCCGAATGAACCGTTCTTAATTTAAGGGTGATGTCAGCAAGATTTTGGGTCTAGGGTTAAGGTAGAACAAAAGCCGGCGCGCGCAACCATTTTGCTTTACCCTTCGCTTCCTGGGTGATTTCAAATTCAAAATTACTTGCATCGCTTTCCGGCTCCTAGATGGACTGATTATTATGAATGGCCTACTGGAGTGCCACGTTCTAAGCGTGTGCGTCGTTGCTGGCATATCGCACAGCGCGTCTCAGTGCTAACATCATTGGAAAGGGGTTTCCGAACACAGACCCGTCTGCCACCAATACGAAGAGGTATTCTAGTGAGTCAGCAATATGTCGAATCGTCGTGAAAAGTGTCCGCATAATCGAGATGTCCGCAAGGCGGTGTTCCAACGTAGTCGCCTTCTAGTCAGTTAGTCGTAAGCTCACCATATTCCACGGCCATGCTTTCTTGTTGCGGGAATCTTTAATTGAAATCTTCAGAGTTGCTCCTTCGAAGAGACCCCAGTTGGACGCAAACTGCAACAAATGCCACGCTTTTATAGGCTTCAACCATATCCTTTCGACTGATGACCTTTCAAGCTATTACCGAGCCGGAAAGCGATGCAAGTAATTTGGGTCTGTATCTCTTGGGTTGTAATTAACGTAATTCTCGTGGGCGTAAAAATTGGTCGGATATATTATATTATTATTATTATTATTATTATTATTATCATTATGCCACATGCCCTCAGGCACTAGGGCCAAACTGCCCTGTGAGGCAAAAAAGGAACAACAAAGTCAGCATCATAATATGTACATAATCAGTACTGTCAAACAGTCAGTTCAGCAACAATCAGTCAAGCCAGGTCCTTGTACTTACGCCTTATATTTTACGGACCGTTGCGCACCGGGATGTTTGGACCCTCCGCGGTCCAACTATCCTAGGATAAATGGACTTCCGCTCCGTTTATCCAACGCCGGATAGGTGGACTCCCCTCCTCCCCCTGTATGAGTGGAATTGTGAAGGATTCTCCTGGCCTGATTTGTACGCGATAGATCTTCTTTGCGCTCTGATCATCGTGGAATAAACTGTGTGGGCGATCCTACCTTAGATTCATGATTAATGGTACTACAACATATGACCACACTCAAGCCTTAAATTATAATTGACCTCTGTGTGTGTGTGGTGCGCATACACTAGCAGCAGCTGTCCGGTTTCTGGCCACCACTACTGTACTTGCAAGCCATACACTTTGTGCAAATTTGTACTTCTTTCCTATTACTTTGTGTACTATAGGGTATACAACAGCTGCTTGCAAGTGCGTAAGGTTAGCGTAAGTATTCCACAACGTTTCACATGCTACAGCAGATAGTGTTCATGCACAAATTGCCAGCGAGTGTGTTCATGAGAGTGAATTACAGCTGCAAATGCCAAACTAATATAATTATCAATGTTTGTAATTCCTTATGCCACACGTGGCAAATGCGTGCGTGCGATGGACACGAAACTCGGCCTTATTACAGGGCGTCGGGCGAAGAGTGTCATAAGGGAGTATGCGTAAGACGATTTTTTGCGCCTGAGAAGAGCGCCACACGATTACCACTCTCACCAAAATACGTAGATGTCATGTGTTTCATGCGTTTACGGATGGCGAATGCGAGATTCCGGACACGTTGTTGTGTGTACAAAGGCGGTTCAATACCCAAGAGGAGACGCTTGCATTCTCTGGTATGCAAAGGTACCTAGGGGGACCATTGTGCACAAATACGCTACCTATTAACTATTACTTCACACCTATTCAACCAATCAGATGCTACTGGCAGGAATTCCTGCCAATAGCATTGACTAACCTTTTGGGGGCTTCAGTTGTACAGGATTCAGTACCTTGTGGGCCTTTTGATGGCAAGCCTTACATTAAAATTGACCTTTCAGAACCTTGTGGGCCTTTTGATGGCAAGCCTTAAATTACAGTTGACCTCTGTGTGTACACACTAGCAGCAGTTGTCAAGTTTGTGGGAATCACCACAATGTGTACTTATCCTACACTTTGTGCAAATTTGTACTTTTTTCCTAGAAGAAGCCTGTCCGGCTGGGTTGCATCACTCAGGGTTCTCTTGCGGAAATGACCAACCAAAGGTTTTCTTTGAAATACCAGACGTTTCGGCAGCTTGCTACTGCCTTCATCAGTGGTAGTGGCTTACAGAGTGTGCATGTGTTAAATGTGTGAGGGTGACAGCTGATGATGTGAGGTGAAGATAAAAATGAATTAATATAGAATATTACATGGATGTTTATCAATTAACAGTCTGTGGGTGACTTAGGAACTGTGAGTGCTTAATGAGAGTCTTATAGATGTGGGGCAGTGTACCTAGTTCTCTGTTCAGGTTGTTAGTCTCCTTGTGGATCATCCAGGACTCGAAGAGGCATCGTCTAGAGGTGTAGGAACAGGTGTCATCACACGAGTCTCAGTCCAATTAACGGGATGGCCAGTAGTGTGAGCAAAGTGTATCAACTGTGAATTGATCAACATCCATGTAGCTAATATTCTTCTTTAATTCATTTTATCTTCACCTCACATCATCAGCTGTCACCCTCACACATTTAACACATGCACACTCTTTAAGCCACTACCACTGATGAAGGCAGCAGCAGCAAGCTGCCGAAACGTTTGGTACTTTGTGTACTATTGGGTGTACAACAGCTGCAAGTGCGCAAGGTTAGCATAAGCATTCCACAACATTTCACATGCATGCTACAGCAAATAGTGTTTGTGTACAAATTGTCAGCAAGGTGAATACACCTGCGTATTGCCATAGCAACAAGATTTTCTCTGCAATGTTGATGTACTCTCTCCAAGGAGAACAGTAGTGCAAGCACGGTGTTTGAAACTGTTCTGTCAATTTTGTGTGCCTAATTGCAGTGTATCAAGTCCATTCCCACATGTACGTAGGACATCACATTGTATATCAATATCAATATCAATATTAGAGTGCACACGTGCAGGAGCACTAGGGAACAAGCCCAATGAGGCACTGTTATGAGTACATAAAAAACATCGATCACAGATCAAGTCTACATGCGTAGTCATACAGTCATTTTGAATCATCCAAATCTTGCAGTCCACATTGAGTAAATCAATCGGGCAGTCCGGCGGTCTTCACATGCCAAGTCTGTAATTGCAGCAGATCTTTGCATGTCATCACTGACAGAAGCAAAATTAGGGAGCCTTTCTTGAACATTTGTCAGCAGATGTTGCCTTTCTATATCCCATCTCGGGCATCGTAGCAGCCAATGATCACAGTCTTCCACTTCATTCATCCCACACTCTCTACACAACCTCTCTTCTCTAGGTACACCCTTCCATCTGCCAGTCTCAATCTGTAAAGGAGCCGATCCGCCCCTTAACATCATCAGCATTCTCCTATGGCTCTTCTCCTGCACCTTCCAGCACCTCCCACTAAGACCATTCACATACACAGAGTTCAAAACACAAAGCTTGGGTTTACTTCCAAGGTCTTCCGTCCAATCCTTCTCCATGCACCTGCATGCAATACTCCTCAGCATCTCCCTTAGTTGCCTCCCTGAAACCCCAGCCAGAGCGGCACAGCTGCAGTCCTGCCAACCAAAGGCCTCCAAACAAATTCTCAACTTCCCCATCCACTGGCTTCTTCTCGGTGCCATGAGAGCTGCATAGGCCAATCTCTGTATCAAACGTTGGTGGTAACGCTGATCTGTCAGTATTCTGTGCCAGAACCCAATGCACCTTATTCTAGCTTCCCAGCCCACAGACAACACTTCCATCTCTGCAAGGAGTGATGTCCTAGGATGGGACCTGGGAACACCAAAATAGGATCGGAAGGCTCTTAGCTGGACCTGTTCCAGAGGCTCCAGGCATCTAAGACAACCCCAAGCTTCGGCTCCATAAAGGAGGACAGATTGCACCATGGAGTCGTACAACTTCTTGAAAGTACCGCCAAACATCACTCCAACAGCTGACTGCGCCCCCCGGAGTAGGGACCCCAGGGCCCTTCTGCCTGCCTCAACTCGATCATCCACCATTGCATTCAGATCTAAAAACTCATCAATGACGCACCCCAAGTACTTGTATTTTGTAACCATAAGGATTATCTCCCCCCCGATGGAAAACTCATGGTCCCATTGCAGACACGATTTCTTCCTGAAGTGAATGATGTATATGTTACGGCCCGATTCCCAACCTCTGACCCGTTTCGAAACCGGTCAGCCCATTTTGAAGCCGGTTAACCCGATTCCCAACCTCTAACCCGTTTCGAAACTGGTCAGCCCATTCGAAGCCGGTTAACCGGCTTCGAAATGGGTCACGTCCTGCGATCTGGAATCGTTGCAGCAGCGGGCAAGCAGTTGCACATGGCCAACAAGCACGCAACGGACTTCCAAGCGTTCCTCTCGCAGAAATTTCGCCCAGGTAGCAAG
The DNA here is from genome assembly GCA_949841015.1 of Aplysina aerophoba. Lineage (NCBI taxonomy): Eukaryota > Metazoa > Porifera > Demospongiae > Verongiida > Aplysinidae > Aplysina > Aplysina aerophoba. The sequence continues at coordinate 5,949,563 of OX465040.1, forward strand.
CGCGGAACAAGCGGCGACTACTACGAGGAATTTGGGGACAGAATAAGAGCTGCCATCAAAGATCCATCTTCTGCAGACAAGAACTTGCGTTACTACGTAAAGAAGAACAATTTTCAGTTGTTGAACCTCCCAAGCCTTGGTGCAAGAGACGTTTTGGTTGTACCAGCAAAGGAACAGGTAATTTTGCTTCTGTATGTACGTATGTCTTTCTGTAGTGATTACATAGTCATACTGTGACATGAGTCTGACACGAACTGTTATGTATACACACATTGCTGTTCATTAAGAGTATTTCCAGTTCAACTATGTTCAAATTGTAGTATATAACTTCTTCAGACTATATTCAGCATTCATAATGACATGAGACTTCATAGTCTCAGTGATATGGCTAGCTATAGATGTGAGCATTGGGAAACTGAAGAAGCCAAGCTATATGATAATGTACACTCTCTGTGTACTAGCTGCGCATGTTCTTTCTACTTTCTAACTACGTATAATCTAAACTGATGGATACAATTAGGGGAAGAACAAAGAAGGCCCTGTGTAGCCAAGGACAACATGTTGTCCATGGCTGCATAGAAGATCTTCAGTGCCTATGCACATGTATACAAGGAAAAGGTGAGCTACAATGTGAGTGTGTGCGTGCGTGTGTGCGTGCATGGGTGAGTGAGTATGTGCATGCGTGTGTGCATCCATGTGTGTGTGTTATATTTATTAGAGCTGCATCATTAATTGATTAGAATACATGCTCCTAGTCCTTACCATACTGGTAAGGACTAGGAGCACGCCTCAAACTCAGCATAGCTGTCTGTACAGAGAGGGTCTTCCTGGGCAGTGCTGCCACCAACAAGGATTGGCAGCCGCAAGCTCACTAGTGTGATGCTAGACATAGTAGGTCATGCTAGCATAATGACCAGCATCATGGTCATGCACCTACGAAGCACAGTACATTCGGAACCAACTATAACAAGTAATCTCATTTCCTATAATAGACAGCAATGTATACATCCACTAGTATACCAAATGGCCGCACAAAGCCACAATACACATTTTCAAATTCTATGTTGATGTGTGAATGGAAGGCCTAATAATATGTGAAACAGTCCTTGTATAATTTACGTAAATTTAGCCTATACGTACATGCACATGCAAACCAACAGCATTGGAATTTGGTTCAATGATACAAATGTACGTTTGTTTGCCTAATAACAAATTTACTGCACATGGCTGTTTACAAGATATGCATCATTTAATGCTGTATATACACAGAAATGACTGATCTGTACACTTAGTCCCGTACATATATATGCAACCCACACAAAAGGGGTCGCTCCAACCAATGCATACTGCACTAACTTGATCTAATAAAGCAGATGTGGAAAAGAAACACACAAACATGCACAGCATCACAGATGCAGTGTAGCTGTTGTGTGTTGGATGTAGTTCATCCTTTCTCTATGCTCAGCTCTTTTGTTACAAGCCATTTTCATGGTGCTATTTGAAAACACAAACATTCGTATCGAAAATGGTGGTAGTAGCTGGAGGTGGGGGGGGATCAAGCACAGCAAAGCAGCTATATCATGCAGATACGATATGCAGCACTTTCAATACTCCTCTTTGTAGCTACTTGTAGTTCTTTGGTGCATGATACATTTCACAACTGCATACAATTCATGAATGCATAAATGTGACATGAATGCTATATATGTACATGTGTGTTGGTTACATATAGACTTTTACTGCATACATGTTGTACAGTCTACAAATGAATGCTTGGGCACCTGCGCTGGGCTTTGAGCAGGGAAAGACTTTGCAGCTGCTACATTTGTACATATAAGTGGAGTAGTGCTAAATCCGCAGTTTATACATAATATATACCCACACTACACTACTGTAGTGTATGTTTCTGACATATGACTATCATCATTGTATTGGCATGTAGAGTTCTTCCTAGTCTGCATGTGTATGGTTTTACTGCCACGTGTATTTCATGTATGGCTTACTCTACACATGCTCAGTGTTGTAGTAGGACCTCGTGCTTGTTGTAGCAGCAACGTGAGTTGTGTTATTGTCATTGAGTTACTGTTACGGTGATCAGTTGTCGTTCACGGCGTTCGCGTGCCTGCCGAGGGACCCACGACACTACAAGTACCCCCACTTTACATGTGCATTGTATAATTATAAATATACGTATAAAACTTTCTCATATTTATATAGAGTATATACGTACATCGATCTTGAGGCACATTATAGGGCTGCCACTGTGCATGCAGAAGCCGTGGCAGCTATACGCTCCACATGCTGTCTCTGAGATCCCTGTACATGTGTGTATAGGCCACAGATGGATGTGCAGTCCTATATCACTTTACAGTTGTACACGTTTGGCTATACATACGTATAATTAAATAGGCAATGAAGCCGTAGTCATTGTTGCATGGCTGTCTAAGGTATCCATCAAGTCATGACTTATACGTACCTCTGAACATTGACGTCATGCACTTTTGGTTCAGCCATGATATTGCACATGCTATTTAAGCAAGGTCAAAGTTCAAATAAGGTGTTGGTCTGCTTTTGTTTATGCCAACCATTATAATGAACCATGTGCAGTCAAATTTTCAGTAACACAGATAGAGGGATTCACTGAAATGGCAACCGACCTACATGCATACGAAGCTGTATGTGTACAGATTGGGGGCTGTTTTCTGCTACCAGTAACTCATTTGCTAGAAGCCAGACACTTTCTTCAACATTGTGATCATACATGAACATATATGTATATACATATGCATATAAATGGTGTGCCATATTAATATATATTAAAACTCAAAGCTATTTGCACCTCATATGTACATGTGTGCATGTGTATACTTCATAATTATATATAATATGTGCTTACCGTAGACAGGGTCTGGATGTATATGCATATACACAGTAACTCAGTGGGGATTGTGGTATAACTAAAGTCGGACTATAAACATTACATATGTTATAGTGCCCATCCATAATTGTATATAAGACTAAGTGAAGACTTGCATGTTGAATGTAGCAATGCAACAGAAACCACTTTGCTTACACAGCAAATGATGACACACTTATATATAACATGTGCACATACGGCTTGCATCCATTTGCCTGCGTGCATGTATGGCATTCACTGCTCTAATGCATGTTTATGTGCAATCTCAGTTTGACTCTTCCTGCACGTGAGTATAGATAGACCCATCAAACATAGCATAGCAATACACTACATACGTATAGACTGTCATGTTAACAATGCGGTCGTCAAAACACATTGGAGTGAGAACAGAGCTCTTATTATATGCATTATATGTAGCGATGTAGTGCACCTCAATCAAAGCACATGTATGTATTCTACAAATAGCTTCAGGACTACACCCTTTTGACATTGTATGTATGTGTTGCAGATGAAACTGAACTGAGCTTGCACTCCATATAATTATGTAGTGATTTTATACACCTTTACACTTCCTACTGGACATTAGAGAGGAGTGTGATGTTTCACACTGCATCAAGCAGCATGCATGCGTAGTCAAGCATTGTCTGTGCTACAAGTACAGTAGGTTGGAGCCACATGTATGTGTAGATCTATAGTAAAAACGCTGTCCATTATATATCTGACATACTAGTAATGTGTAGGGACACTGCCGCTGTGCCAAGGGGAAGTATACAGGCCAGTGAGAGACACGTGAAATTGTACCTTGCTGATAATCTTGAAACCAGATTCTATGGCGTTTTCTGCATTGCTACTCTTCTCCACGCACAATGCATGCTCATGCACTGTAACGGATAATGAACAGACTTACAAACATATATACTACTATACTATTTGTCACATGATGCATATATATATTCAAAATAGTAGTTATATAGTGAACCCTGGCCATGCTGTGTGCATAACTGTTCACTACAAAAAGTGCTATAGGGCATTGATCACTAAGTAGCCATGTTGGGAGTTATCACACTAGTATACTTTCTGCTGAATATCTTTGCTGGTAGTACTACTGCACAGGAAGACCCTCTCTGTACAGACAGCTATGCTGAGTTTGAGAGTGCCAGTGTTGCCTCCAATATTAGTGGCAGAGACACCAGGAACCAGCTGTACAGAACCTTTTATGCTCCCAACCAACAACTTCCCTACTCTGTCCTTGTCACTTACCAACTGGTCCTTACCAATGGAACAAGAGTCAACCTCTCCAGTGATTCGGACTGCATCAGTGAACTCTGGGCATGGCTGTCTTCTCCAACTTTAATGGTAGGAGACACAACATACCTCAATCGCCTGCTTCTCTTCACCCTCAACTACTTCTCAGAATGGCACCCACCCCACGTCACTATCACCACAGCAACAGCTCCCTGTCCTGACAAGATTAAAGATTTTCTGAGCGAAATGACTGCTTCGGTGAGTATGTGTATAATATGATGATTGACTGGTTATACTGGCAATATATAATTTATGTACATACATACATAGTAAGTAAACTACTATTTTATAAATATTGCAACTTGCACTGTATTATAGGTTTTCAGCGGAGATCTATATATATATCGTGCAGTATAATTATTTAGAAAACACTGCTGATGAAGGAGCTGTCTCTTTGCTTTGATTTTGGTCACATGACTCTATAACATGCATCTTGTATAATATTACAATTGTATAATATTACAATTTATACATGATTACTAAAGCAATAGCACTAAGTCGGTAGAACTGTCAATATAGACCAACTTTAGGACTAGTTTTGAAACTAGTTTGTTACATACATAATTGCTATAGTGTGTTATACTATGCATATTTTTGTATTTCAAGACAATCAATGCTATTTCTAACATTAACCATGAAATTTATCGTAAAAGGTTCTGTGTTATAATAAATGTACATACGTATACGATATATGCTTATACTAGCTATGCTATGCTTACATACATATGTTTATACTATCATGAGCTATTACCTGCCTTTAGCGGGCTTATCTGCTGTGATATATTGCACACAAGAGTCTCAAGCTCCCCATGTCTCATATCTGATTCCTGTTTGTAAATGCAGCTTCAGGACTACGCACTTGGGCAGATGGAGGACAAGACTCACTTGGGCTATGTGAAAAGAGGATGTGGGACTTCCACATTTAACACTGTGTTCTCACCAGTTGGCAGGGGAAGAGGCTTGATCATAACAATAGGTATAATGTCACTCATAGGAAATGTCTTCCAAATTGTGTTTGTATGGATTGTCTCTGCCGTCATCCTGAATATGATGTTCAAAGAGTATGCTCAGAAGACGTTCACTTACTCATATGATGTGTATGGAAAGTTCTGGGGTATTTCAACAGCTTCTATGGCACTCCTGCTAGTAATATATGGTTTCTCAGCATTAACAGCTGCTTACTTAAAGTCACTTTACGGTGGAAACAAGAATAGTTCGGATTACCTTGGTTTTTACATATTGTTCAGTGTCCTGCTCTTCACCTTGGTCATGGAACTCCCTGTGGCAATTTTCATAGCTAGGAAGGCGAGAGTGGCTGTGCCTGGCATATTCAAGTACCCTGCCACACTGCTGTGCTGTGGAAGGAAGAGACGAGCTGAGCGCTTTGTGACCACGTTGGCACTGTGGGTGGACTTAATTGCTTTGCAGTTGGTATTGCTTCAGGGTTATATGGCAGCTGCATTTGCTATTTCTGCTGCACCCTTTGCAATAGTCACCAATGTGATGCTGGTTGTGCTAGCTTTTTCCTGTCTTGCTAACTTCCTCTCACTGCTCTACACCATATTTGCCCACCTCGGCACTCCTGCTGACCAGCGGGTGTACTCCAGTTCCATGGTGCTTCGTGCGGTTGTCGTGCTGCCTCTGCTACTCATGATCATGTGTTATGGCGTTGTCATTGCCACTATGGGATCTATCACTAATGTAGATGCAAGGAAGAACAACATCCTTTCATTTATGGACTCTATTGCCACTCCTGTAGTAATTGGCCTGGTCATCATCTTCCTGAAGAGGTATATTTCAGCTTGGTTGAAGTGGTCCCTGCAAGAAACAGGGCAATTGACAAATAGTTTCCCTATACAAGATGTGGATAAAGAACTGCTTAATCCTTAATGGCCGGATTTATGACTCATGTTCAATGCTGTATGTGCTAGTCGTTAAGCATACATTTTTCTAAAATATATGGAACAACTGCACTTTCATAGTATAACTAGCATGGAAGCCCGCCCGCCTTTGGCGGGCTTCTCTGCTATGGCGTGTCGTCGACGGCGTTTTGGCGAAAGCACTTCTAATGTCAGCTATGGTGATGACAGAGAGTTGGGCAACTGAAGTTAGGTCATATATACCGATGGCCACAATGTGACAGTGCTTCAGGGTAATTACGTGCAAAGCATGCATGCATATATAATGATAGAACTTGCAAGGCATGCCTGCATGTACATGAACTTGCCCATGCGTGTCAAATGCATAAATACATTCACAGTGCTCATACAATTGCATTGGAGAAATGTTAATGATTGCATGCATGCAGTAAGCCTTTAATGTAGTGCCTCAGGATAAACAACATTCTTGGTACACAGTACATTGTGAAAAATTAGCAGTAGCACATTTTCGTTCGAGATGTGAAGGATCCCTTAACGACGAATTATCAGTAGCGATGTGGCGCGCGGTCTCTGCCGTCTTTGCAAAGCGCTTTGTGTTAAGCGTCTAGGCAAGAGCAGGAAGTGGACAGGCTCTAAGCGCCTCGGCGATTAGATTGGATGGTCTAGCTAGCCAGACTACAGTGCAGGTGAATACTACGTAAGTTGCGGACTATATAGATTATGGTAGAATTGTATGCATGACATACACACAAAAACATACATGCATGCATGCATGCATGTTTGACTGTCATCCAAATTAGGTGATGTCACAGTTCAGAAGTGAGACATGGCTCAGTAATTTCTTGCATGTATCTATAAGACAGTAATGTGGATCAATATAATATAATATTTTGCTGGAGTGTTGGAGTTATATTTGCCTTAAACATTCATAAGTAGCTAGCATGCAGTACGTGGTTATATTTCTGTAGCTGGCAAGGCAGTTATATTCTATACATACATGTGGCTAATTCATTTTATTGCGTCTGAGTGCTTATAATTATTATGAGAAAGATCCAAGTGCCTGACAATATTATTCACACAAAATCTTGTCTATAATGGCTGATACTGCAATGACAGTATATACTCTATGTACATATGTATCATATCCACTCGGGGGGTACATGTGGCCAGAAGACAAGAGTCAGGATTGAAGAGCAAAGGAAACAGTACGGCAAGGCCATCCTGTTTTCGTTGTTCTTCAATCCATATATGCAGCATAGTCCATATTATATTATATGGCAAGCACAATGGCAGAGTTAGCTACGTACTTACTGTACTGTGAGTGACTGACCCTGCCTCAGCCAGCTGAGCTGTGGCTCTAATATTCAGGAATTTGGTGGGAAGAAGGTGGCTATGTACTTCATTCCCCACAAATGTCTTTATATCCAATTCACCCTCCTGCGCATTATATACATGCACCATCACCATGATCACAACAGACAATTGCAATGTCCTTATGAACCAGCAACTATTATTATAAAATAATACAAGAGCTATAGATCTAGTAAAATTGCAGCAATTGCCTACTATATATACCCACACTGGTTCTGATTTGTATATAATTCAACTAAAATACATGTGTATTAGATGTGTAGAACATCAACTAGTGGTGCAAACATTATAAGCTGAAGTGCACGTATATACACATTGCACAAACACACATTGAACTGTTAATGCCGTATCTGTATCTTATATAGAGTATTCCACAAGCCCACATAAGATATTTACCATACTAGATACACACTATGTATAATGTAGCATGCAGTACACTAATGTCCAGTATACTAATAATGAACTAGTGTATGACTGACTAGTCTTGAAGCATAGTAATTTATTGACAGGACTTTTGTTCACACTAACCAAAAAGAGACAAGAGTTCTTGCAATGTTTTGGTAACGTGCAGCTACCTTCATCAGGGAATGATGACAAAGAGAAGCAAAGGTGGAGGGTGGTGAAAATTGGTTACACTCTCTCTTCAACATCCTCCATCAATAGGTTCGCAATCACTACTGAAACAGGAGATCCCATGGCTATGACATGGACCTGTTCTAAACTGCTTCAGATCTTTCCTCACTCTGTCCCTCCATCGTTACTTTGTTCCCTGGGCAGGTCTCTTCTAAGGAAGCCAGCCAAACATGAGTCTCTTTGGTAGACGACAGTCCTCCATGCGGGCAACATGTCCTGCCCAGCGCAATCTCTTGGCAGCTACCACATCTTCAAGCATATCTTCCACTCCAAACCTTCTCCTTAGTTAAGCATTGGTGATTCGACCAGTGCGCTGCTTGGCCTTGGTTATGCCGAGGATATATACGTCTGAGGCATTTGTTGTTAAAGGACTCTAGCTTCTTGGTCACCAAACCCTCTTGTTCACCCAGGCCTCTGCCCCATAGAGCAGCACCACAATGATATTTCTTGGTGAGATGGCAAATGACCTCAGGCACAATCCACATGCCCATTATACCTCATAATGATGGTGGAGATTCTACAGAACATGTATGACACATGAAAAATGAACACACAGAGCAACTTGGATGTTCCACCAATGTAGCCTGCAAGTGTACTGGCTATCATGCTGTGTGATATACTGTAATGTATGAAATGAGATCAAGATTGATTTAATTTAAGGCAAAAATGCATCTTGCAAACCCACCAAAGCAGTCATTTCGCTTGGAAGCTCTCCAGTCTTATCACTACAGGGGGCAGTTGTCGTGGGGATAATAATGTGGGGTGGTTTCCATTTGACAAAGTAGCTGAGCGTGAACAGAAGCATGCGACTGAGGTATGCAGTGCCCTCTATCAAGAACACTGGAGAAGACAGCCATGCCCAAATTTCTGTCCTGCAGTCTGGATCACTGGAGAGGTTGACTGTTGTTCCATTGGAAACTGACAAAAACAGCATAGGGAAGGTGTTGGTTGGGAGCATAGAAGGCTTTGTACAGCTGGCTCCTGATGTCTCTGCCACTGTCATTGGAGCCAACACTGGCACTCTCAAACTCAGCATAGCTGTCTGTAGGGAGAGGGTCCTGCTTGACTGTGTTACCAGCAACAAGGATTGGCAGCAGTAAGCAACGTAATATGCTGGCAGACAGCATGACCATGGAGGAATCATGACTGACAAGCTTCACAGATTTATCAGCTAGCTATATATCATTTCTGTATGGACATATGTCCTTCTGTGATGAATGTATAAATTATAGTTATACTATGGCATGCATCTGACACACAAAACTATTATATAATGTACGTATATTGCTGTCTATTTCCAGTTTAACTATGTTCAAATTGCAAACATTAGTAACTTCTTAAGACTATATTCAGCATTCAATTACATGAGACTTCATAGTGTCCGTGATGTGGCTAGCTACGTATGTGAACAGTGTGAAACTGATGAAGCCAAGCTATGATAATGTGTGTGACCAGTTCTAAATAACAGTCATGAATTCCTTCACTAAGAACTCAATGATGAAGCAGCTCATCGCCTGCGTCTTGTTTAGGGGATTCTTCAGTCCCATTCTCTATTTTCTGCGGAGACCACTTCAGCCAAGCAGAAATACACCTTTTCAGAAAAAAACCTGCCATACCAAGCAGTATGGGAGTCATGATGGAGCTAATGTAAGAAAGGGCATTATCTTTCTTTGCATCAATGTTGACGACAGAACCCATAGAGGTAGCAACAACGCTATAACACATGATCATGAGTAGAAGAGGCAGCACAACAAGCGCACGAAGCACCATGGAGCTGGAGTGCACCCGCTGGTCAGCAGGAGTGCCGAGGTGGGCAAATATGGTGAAGAGCAGTGAGAAGATGTTAGCAAGACAGGAGAGAGCTAGCACAACCAGCATCGCATTGGTGACTATTGCAAAGGGTGCTGTAGAAATGGTGAATGCAATGATAACCACTTGAAATAGTACCAACTGCAAGGCTACCATGTCCACCCATAGAACAATTGCTGTCACAAAAATCTCAGCTCGTCTCTTCCTTCTGCAGCACAGCAGTGTGGCAGGGCACTTGAATATGAAGGGTACAGCTACTACTGCCCGACTGGCTATGTATAATGCCACAGGTAGTTCAATTGCTGCGTTGAAGAGTGGTGCAAAAGATAACAGCATTGGATACATGTGAAACCATCCAATCATATTCTTTTCAAGAAAGTATGCACGGGCTGTTGCTACATAGACCCCATGCAGGACTACCAAGATCAATGCAGCAGTGGTAGAAATACCCCAGAACATCCCATACACATCATATGAGGAAGTGAATGTCTTCTGTGCATACTCCTTGAATGCTGTCTTCAGGAGGACTGCAGACACAATCCACACAAACAAAATTTGGCAGAAGAGTCCACTGATTGCTAATGCGTCAAATGTTAGGATGAATGTGCTTCTTTTACCAGTTACTGTAAAGTGAGTGTTTGTTGCCAATGTCCCACATCCTCTTTTCACATAGCCCAAGTTTGTTTTGTCCTCCATATGCCCAAGTGCATAATCCTGAAGCTGCATTCACAAACAGGAGTGAATGGGCATAGAAAATGAAACTGAATGTGATTACTTGGCTCTAATTCACACACTGTGCTAGCTTGCTCTTTTCAATTCATGCATTGTGCACATACAGCTTGCACACATGCTGGGCATGGTTAAAAAATGACCCATCGTATTGTCGATACAATATGAGGTGTCTTTCTAGTCATATAATATAACATTGCACACCTCATCCAAAGCAAATTTTCAGCTATATTTTTATCAATTGTACATGCATGCAAGCATGCATGTATGGTATACGTCATCAGTGGTGCACATACATGCATTCTGTGTGGTGCATGAGGTCAAGGTTGATTCAGTTAGGACATAAACCACGCATGACACAAACGCACCGAAGCAGTCATTTCACTTAGGAAATCTTCAACTTTGGTAGTACAGGGAGGTAGTGCTGTGGTGATAGTGACATGGGGTGGATGCCATTCCATGAAGTAGTTGAGGGTGAAGAGAAGAACGCGATTGATGTATGTAGTGTCGCCCATCAGTAATACCGGAGAAGACAGCCACATCCACAGTTCACTGCTGCAGTCCGGATCACTGGAGAGGTTGACTCTTGTTCCATTGGTAAGGACCAGTTGGTAAGTGACAAGGACAGAGTAGGGAAGGTGTTGATTGGGAGCATAGAAGGCTTTATACAGCTGGTTCCTGATGTCTCTTCCACTAATATTGGAGGCAATACTGGCACTCTCAAACTCGGCATAGCTGTCTGTACAGGGAGGGTCTTGCTGGACAGTGCTGCCACTGACAAGGAGTGGTAGCAGCAGGCCCACTAGCGTGATAACAGCCAACATGGCCAGCTACGAAGTGCAGTATATTAAAAAACAGCTAACATATATATCAATCTGATGTTTCTGCAGTATACAGTATTTGTACCATATGTATTATATTATTATACGTATTACGATATTTGACTAGTGGCACAAAGCCCTGTACACCTGTTTACGTTCTATTTCAATGTATGAATGGAAGGCTTATTATACCAAACAGTCCTTGCACAATGTGTACTTTCTACATTTGATTTGGTCCGTGGGATGACCAGGCACAACAAGGCACCTCTATCAAATACATCACAGAGCACTTTCAATTCTCCTCTTCATACTTGTACCTACAATTTCATGCAGTCCATATATAGGTACAGCATCCCTAAAAGTACATGCACCGCACTTGTCACGGCGATCCACTTCAATGAAAACAATGAACAATGGAACAAAGGCACCATACAACCCAGGATACAATCATGCAACCATACAGATGTACTAATAATAGCACAGATACATAAGTAGACACCTCTTGGTCGGCATTTAACTATTACATATACTCTTCCAGACTCCTTCCCCTTGACACATGCACACTCATATACGCACAGTACAAATCAGTTTTTAATCAGGCTCCATGGGTAGGCTTGATCGTAGGTGAGTGCTAAGTACTTCTTTCCACTATATACCCTTTTGCAATTGTCTCCAATGTGATGCTAGTTGTGTTAGCTCTTACATGTCTTGCCAACATCCACTCACTGCTGTTCACCATACTTCCCACCTCTGCACTCCTGCTGACCAGCAGGTGCACTCCAGTTCCATGGTGCTTCGTGCAGTTGTTGTATTGCCTCTTCTACTCATGGTGCTTTGTGTAGCCTCTGCTGATGATCATGTGTTACGATGTATTGTTATGGCAGTGTCATTGCCTTGCACTATGGGGTCTATCACTAACAGATATAAAGAAAAACAAGCTCTTTCATTGATTGATTCTAGTACCTCTACTACTCGAGCTCGGTGTGGCCTTCCTCAAGAGGTTCATTTCTGCTTGGTTAAAGTGGTTCCTACAGGAAACCGAGCAAAGAGACGAAGAACTGCTTATAACTCTTAAGTCACAACTCAATGATTATACATTTTATAGCCATACAGCAAAGATATATGCAATTTCTGCTGCACCCTTTGCAATAGCCACAGTTGTGATGCTGGTTGTGCTGGCTCTCTCCTGCCTTGCCAACATCCTCTCACTGCTGTTCACCATATTCGCATTGAGCATTGAAGATGGCTGCCTAAGAGGAAGCATGGTGGTTGTGCCTCCCAGATTGCACAACAGAGTGGTAGATGACTACACAACCATCCGTTGAGATGGATGACTACCCCACCATCATGTTACCATCACAGAACCTAGACTTGCCGCCAGCTGATCCACCACCTGCCACAGTGTGGCAGAGTGTTTGCCGTTCCTCCCGGCCACACAAGTCACCAGATTGCTATGGTGTGATGGTTAGACCTTGACTAATGGGGGAGGCGATGTAGTGACTGAGTAGTTAGTAGTTAATGCAGGTTATAGATGGTTATTACTTATTATGTTATTATATACTTATTATTATTATTATTATTATGCTGTATTACGTTGTGTTTGGTAGTGCAATGCATTGGAATATAATATTCTTACATATATTATACTATTGATAGTATATATACTTATGTATCTGTGCTATTATTAGTACATCTGTATGGTTAGATCACGAAGCTCGAGGGCACGAAGCGCCCGAGTGCTGAGTGGTCTATATAAATCCCGTAGACATCTATTGGTCGGCATTTAACTATTATAGATCCAAAACGACTCACTAACCCAATCACGTCCCTACTGATTGGCGACAAACCCGGTCCTCTAGGCAACGTACGCCGTCTAGAACGCCGCTTCTTCGGTTAGAATGGCTTCAGGAACGTCTGGTTGCTTCTGCGTCGCCAAAAGAGAGTTCGGCGTTGGCTCCTGTATCGCGTGACAAAAGGGAGCTTCCCTTTCGGGCTCAAGCTCCGCCTCTGAAGCGCCTACAGTTCCAGCAAAAGGTCGCGTTTCTCCGCGCAACAGCTCACAGCAGCCGCCGCTCTCTTCAAAGCCGACGTCCCTGAAAACGTAATTCAAGAGAAAACAGGGCATCGTAGGTATATGGGATTTATCGTCACGCGCCAAGCTATTGGAATGATTCTATGAGATTTAGAATCATCGTTTATACGCACATTACGATGGTAACAGGATGCAGGCTAACATTGAGTATGGGTATGAGTGTGTGAAACATGCATGTGTAAGCTACAGAAGACATAATTTTATTATGTACTAATAGTGCATGCAGTACATGGAGACTGCACAATTGTACACATGGATAGTCATTACTAAAATATAAATTTTGCACACTCTACAACTTTATTAGTAAGATTACATCATTGTACACTACACCAATGAACTAATGTACATATGACTACGTATAATTTGAACAATAGTCATCAATCCCTTAATTATTAATGTCTTATGGAACAAGCAGTTCTTCATCTGTTTCTTGTCTAAGGGTGATAGTGGTCTCTGGCTGTGTTTCTCGTGGGGACCACTTCAGCCAAGTAGAAACGAACACTTTCAGGAAGATGCCCACCATACCAAGCAATAGGGGAGTGGCAACAGAGTTAATAAATGAATGGATGTTGTTCTTCTTTGCATCCATGTTGGTGACAGAACCCATAGAGGTTACAACAACACCATAACATATGATCATGAACAACAGAGGAAGCACAACAACTGCACGAAGCACCATGGAACTGGAGTGCACCCGCTGGTCAGCAGGAGTGCAGAGGTGGGCAAATATGGTGAAGAGTAGTGAAAAGATGTTAGCAAGACAGGAGAGAGCTAGCACAACTAGAATTGCATTTGTGATTATGGCAAATGGTGCAGCAGAAACAACAAGTACAATTATAGCTGCTTGAAGCAGCACCAACTGCAAAGCAACCAAGTCCACCCACAGTGCCAACGTGGTCACAAAGCGCTCAGCTCGTCTCTTCCTTCCACAGCACAGCAGTGAGGCAGGGTACTTGAATATGCTGGGCACAGCCACTGTTGACTTTATAGCTGTGTAAAGAGCCACAGGGAGTTCCAAGACTAGGATAACAAAGAGTGCAACAGCTAACAATATATAAAAATCAGACCGAACAGGATCATGCAAATTCTTTATATTTTTAAAGTTTGCGAAAGATTCTACTGCAGTGATACCACACCTTACTCCCAAGAACACTACAGCAGTGGTAGAAGTGCCCCAGAACATCCCATACACGTCATACGAGTAAGTGAATGTCTGTTGTGAATATTCCTTGAAGGACATTTTCAGGAGGACTGCAGACACAATCCACACAAACACTATTTGGAAAAATATTCCACAGATTGACATGATAGAAACTGTTATAATTAATGCTCCTTCCTTTCCAATTACTGAAAAGTGAGTGTTTGCTGCCGATGTTCCGCATCCTCTTTTCACATAGCCCAAGTTAGTTTTGGACTCCATCTGCCCAAGTGCATAATCCTGAAGCTGCATGCATTCACAAATAGAAAGAGAAACTGAATCAGGCATACTTGTCTTGTATATCTACAGCAGTCGAAACTGGAGTAACTACTTCATTGTACCTTCATTGTAACTATTATCAAGCATGCAATGAATGGGGTCACGCATGCAGGCACTAACACACATGAACGGGCTTGCTTTCATGACCTCTTTGCTACCAAGTATTCTTGTGGTTAGCTATTCCATTGTAGCTATAGAAGCATATACCACCATGGCCACCGCGTCTACATAGACAGCACTATGAATATCTCATCATACTGTGATACATGAGATGAAATAAGAGTCATTCAGTCAGGGCAAGCACCACTCATCTTGCAAACCCACCGAAGCAGTCATTTCGCTTAGAAACTCTTCAGTCTTATCACTACAGGGGGTGGTTGTTGTGGAGGTAATAATGTGGGGTGGTTTCCATTCTCCGAAGTAGTCGAGAGTGAACAGAAGCAGGTGACTGAGGGATGAAGTACTCGATGTTAGTAAGAACACCGGAGAAGACAGCCATGCCCACAGTTCACTGCTGCAGCCCGGATTACTGGAGAGGTTGACTCTTGTTCCATTGGTAAGGACCAGTTGGTAAGTGACAAGGACAGAGTAGGGAAGGTGTTGATTGGGAGCATAGAAGGTTTTGTACAGATGGTTCCTGATGTCTCTGCCACTGACATTGGAGCCAACACTGGCACTCTCAAACTCGGCATAGCTGTCTGTACAGAGAGGGTCTTCCTGGACAGTACTACCAGCAGTACCAGCAAGGAGTGGCAGCAGCAGGCTCACTGGTATAACGACAGCCAGCATGGTCAGCTACGAAGTATATTCAAAACCATCTATGAATTATATCTGATCTTTACGCAGTAGACGGTATTTGTACCATATGTTTATATGCACAGTATACCAAGTGACTAACTGGTGGCACAAAGCCATGTATACATGTTCATGTTCTATTTCAATGTGTGAATGGAAGGTCTAATATATACCAAACAGTCCTTGCACAATTTCAATTCAGCCTGCATGCACATGCAAGTCAACAGCATTAGTAATAGCATTGGATTTTGGCTCAAGGTATACAAAATAATTAAATGCTTGTCTGCATTCAGAATAACAGATGCACATGCATGGCTGTATAAAAGACGTGCATGTGGAAGAGTATGTATGACAGATGCAGTGCAGCTTTAGTGTGTTGCGGTGTAGATCATCCTGCTGTCTTCTTTGTGGTCTTTCCCTATGCTCAGTTCCTCTGTTACAGACCATTGTCACAGTACTACTATCCACACACCCACATTGGTACTTTCTGTATTTGATTTGGTGGGATGACCATGCACAACAAGGAACCTATATCCAATACATCACAGAGCACTTTCAATACTCCTTTTCATACTTGTGCTTTCAATTTCATGCAGTACATAGTTATAGCAGCCCTTAAAGTACATGGTTACAACAGCCCTTTAAATGTATAGTTACAACAGCCCTTTAAGTGTGATATTCTGCATGCTCCACCACTTGGGAGAATAGTCAGTCATGCACCGCACTTGTCACGGCAATCGCTTCAACGAAGACAATGAACAATGGAACAAAGGCACAATATAACCCAGGATACAATCATGTAACCATACAGATGTACTAATAATAGTGCAATATACGCAATAATAATATATATTACCAATGCATTTCACTACCGAACACAATATATTATAGCATAATATAAGAAGCATCAAAAACCAGCATTAACTACTAACTATATAGATGTCATGCAATAATTCAATCATTTGATTTATTTCATGGCATCTATGTAGCGTGTGTTGCTCCAAAAAAACGTTTTCGTTCATGTATGATGCAACAATGAGCCTCTACAATATTATAACACAATATTATAACTACTAACTACTCAGTCACTACATCTCCTCCCCCATTAGTCAAGGTCTAACCATCACACCATAGCAATCTGGTGACTTGTGTGGCCGGAAGGAATGGCAAAGACTCTGTCCCGCTGTGATAGGTGGTGGATCAGCTGGTGGCAAGTGTGGGTTCTGTGATGGTATATATCTCAGTGGTGGGGTAGTCATCCTTCTCAACTGATGGTTGTGTTGTAGCTAGGTGAGTTCTCAAGATCCACATGTCGGCAAAGGATGCGACCATCCTCCAGCTCAACAGTGTAAGACACTGGGCGCTTGGACTCTTGGATGACCCCAGGGAGCCATGACAGCCCTTGGCTAAAGTTCTTGATGTAGACCTGTGCCCCAGGCTGGACCTCGCTTGTTTACCAGTGAGCATCGTGGGCGACCTTCTGCTGCTCCTGGTGTGCTCTAACTCTATATATTGCCGATTTCAAACTTAAAGAGGACCAGGCATGTCCTGAGCTGTCTTCCGAGCATCAACTTTGCTGGGGACTGCCCTGTAGTCATGTGGGGTGTGATACGATAGTGGAATAGAAGCTTAGGTCTCCATGGAGGGTCCTTCAGTTAGCTTCTTCATTCCTGATCTAAATGTCTAGACAGCCCTCTCAGCTACTCCATTCATTGATGGATGATAGGGGAATGTCATGATGTGGTGCACTTCGTTGTTCTACATGAACAGTCGAGAAGCTCCTCACTGGTGAAACTAGGGCCATTGTTGGTTACCACTGCTCTGGTAACCCTAATGTTGCAAAGGTGCTCCTCATCTTCTCATTGGTTACCAATGATGTGGATGATTTTGTCATGTGTACCTCCATCCATTTGGAGTGCTCATTAATGAGAATTAGGAAGATGTGTCCTAAGAAGGGACCAGTGTAATCTGCATGCACTCTCCTTCACGGTTGCTCTGGCCATTCCCACGGATGAAGTGGTGCTGCTGGTAGGTTCTTATGGCATACCTGACACAAGGTGCATTGCTTTACCCTCTCTTTGAGGTCACCATCCAGGCCAGGCCACCACACATACTGTCATGCAAGTGGCTTCATCTTGGCAAAATCTGGATGGCCTTTATGTAGTTCATCTACCACTCTGCAAAGCAATTTGGAGGCACAACCACTCTGCTTCCCCTTAACAGGCAGCCGTCTTCAATGCTCAAGTTTTGTCTCTGACAGTTTAGACGTCTTCAGTCATCAATGCACTGTTTAAACAAAGTCCTTTTATGTTCGAAAGCCATGCGTGTTCACGAACACATAAACACCTGTACACAGGGGAAGTACGTACAACAAAGATGCCCACATAGGTCTATCACACAAGCACACTAATGCACAGTGATGAAGCCTTAACACGACCTTTGGTTTGCACCTCATGCATGTAAAGGTGCACACACACACACACACACACACACGCACACGCACACGCACACGCACACGCACACGCACACACACACACACACACACACACACACATTTCACTGCTACTGACTGAGTTGATCACCATGAAACATTTTGTATATATATTTCGGTCTTTAAATATCCATATTGGACATCTTCAAGGCTTGGCAAGGCTTAATAGTATGATTACATGCAATGCCTACAACCAAAGCACTATACGTGAGGGCTCCCATTTCCTCCTAGTCCTCACGCAAGTTGCACTGATTGCTGCATCGTGCTGTGCTGGTCCTATCCGGTCGCTGGTGGTGGTGGTGGTTGTAGTTGCATGTTGTTGCTGCATCCCGTACCGACTAGCGCTGATGCTGGCCCTGACCTTTGCACCTTGTGTCCTGACCTTTGCACCTTGCACCCTGACCTTTGCACCTTGCGCTTATGGTGTTTCCCTTCTTTCAACTGGTGCAACCATTCCACTTGCGCAGATGGTAGTTGTCACTAGTTGCAACTTGCGCTGGTGGTGCTTTATCCTGCAGCCACTAGCGCAGATAGTCCACTTGCACACATGGTGGTTCACCCTGTGCAACTTGCGCTGGTGGTGCTTTTTCATCCACCCACTGGCGCAAATACTGCACTTGCACTCGGGCAACTTGCACTGTGTGGTGGTGGTCTGTGTGGTAATAGTTGTATATGTGGAAGTGGAGGTGTGTACATGAAAACTACACAGACACTTTCGCAATTTGCACTGTGTGGTGGTGGTCTGTGGTGGTGGTAGTTGTATTATGTGGAAGTGGAGGATATATAGGTATATAAGACTCTGCTTGCACACGTAGTGGTTTCACCCATTGCAACTTCCGCCGTTGGTGTTTCCCTTCCACCCAATGGTGCAGATACCAAGCTTATGCTCGGGCAACTTGCACTGTGTGGTGGTGTATTTTGGGTGGTGGTGGTAGATGCATACTTGTATGTGGTGACGGCGGTTGTTGCTATGGGGTGTTGGTGTTGGGAAAATGTGCTGGTGTTAGTCAAAGAAAATATTAGCTATCAAAGAATGAAACTCAGAACAGTAGCAAAGAAAGTGGTCATTTATTTGCTACACTATGGAACACGAGCAATCAGCATGCACACATATTTCAACTTGCATTGGCCAATTATGGTATTTTGAAGTCACAGGTGGCAAATCATCTTATAGGCATAATGGTAGTTGAAGTAGGTGTGTGTCTCTGGTGCTTCAGTGTCATATTTGGCTACAATACTTTCCCTTTGGAGGGGGGCTATATGTCACATTTACGCACATGATGCTGTATATACATTGTCCACAGCTGGTGGGCTAATCACATCACGTGTATACACGTGCATATACGTGCATGTGCACACACACACACACACACACACACACACACACACACACACACACACACACACACACACACACACACACACACACACACACACACACACACACACACGCACACACGCACACACGCACACACACACACACACACACACACACACGTACATGTACACACACGCGCACACGGTTATTTCTACACAACTACACAACAAATGCCAGTGGCTACAACACGAACACACACAGTAAGCGGAGACCGTCCTTTAGGTCTAAAATCTAACTCTTCACATCTTTCCTGAGGGCTAAGAAGATGTTCGCTGGAGTGATCTGTGGGCTGCACCCATTTTGATGACTCTTGCATAGGCAGAAGACGGCGCAGGGCAGAGTAGAATAAATGATCGCTATTTAGATGGTTTGGTGTCAGGTTGCAGACGTGATGAAGGCTATTTGTAAGCTCACACCTACTATCTTATTTGCTACATTATGGTACATGAGCAATCAGCATGCACACATACTTCACTTGCACATGCGGTGGCCAGATTTCAACTTGCATTGGCCAGTGAGCTTGAGGGTATTTTGAAGTCACAGGTGTCAAATCATCTTACGCACAATGGTGGTTCAAGTAAGTGTGTGTCTCTGATGCTTCAGTGTCACATTTGGCTTTGGTGGGCGGGGTATTTATCATTTACTCACACGATGCCCTATATAGATTGTCCATAGCTACCTTGTCCTTGAAGGCATGTTTAGTGCTGGTGGGCTAATCACATCACATGTATACAGACGTGCATGTGCACACACACACACACACACACACACACACACACACACACACACACACACACACACACACACACACACACACACACACACACACACACACACACACACACACACACACACACACACACACACACACACACACACACACACACACACACACACACACACACACACACACACACACACACACACACACACACACACACACACACACACACACACACACACACACACACACACACACACACACACACACACACACACACACACACACACACACACACACACACACACACACACACACACACACACACACACACACACACACACACACACACACACACACACACACACACACACACACACACACACACACACACACACACACACACACACACACACACACACACACACACACACACACACACACTGCACTGTATCAATACCAATCTATAAGTAGCATGTATATGCATTGGCTGTAAACACACTCAGCAAGCAAGGACCGCAGGCACACCGGGCAACTGGCGTTTCTTATACGTTGGTCCTGTAGATTAAAGAGGCCCTCAGCCCCTCTAGTAAGCAATGGGCGCGCTATTTCTGAAGATGATTTTAGAGAGGCAACGTGCGCGCAAAGCTTTTCAACGCTAGGGACACTTGGCATACCTTAGCGTCAGTGGATGAAAGCGTTCACAAGTGTCTGCGCCGCTCCAGTTACTTTTCCGAGGCAACGGTGTTAGGGCCTTCTAGACGGCAGCCATTGTAGACGACGGCAGTACCAAGACAGCAATCGATGGCGCGCTTTCCGGGAAAATATTACGCACCATGTTGACCCGTGCTCGACTAGCCACCCAGAGGCAGCGTGCAACTCTTCTCCTTCGAAAAAGGCGCTTTCAAAAGTCGCCCGCAATATAAATCCCTCACACGCAATGCTGTGCTAATACGGAAGCAATATAAATGTAAGTACAATTATACTGCCGTAGTATCTATATTATGTACTTGGTTGTCTACCTACGACAGCAAACGTCTAATTAAGAAATCCTTGTAATGAAGTAGTCTTATGGACCACCTCACCATGTGTACAAAGTTTCATTGCAACGTGCCAACATTTTTATTCGTATTGAAACCACGCTATCTATCAATATTAATGTATCATACAAGATGTGTTGTTCTATGAGAATTTATATTGTCAATTTGCCTGCAATTTGCAGGAGACGAAAGGCCTAATTAAAAAAATTTGTCTAATTTAAAGTCCATTAAATTCCCCATACTTTACTGGCATACTAAGTGTTTAGCCACCAAGCCATCCAGGGCCCCATACAATTATATTATTTATTTACTTTAGATTAGTATGATTTATTGCAACTTGCACTGTATATACATAAAATGTGCATTGTACTATACTATATTATATATATTACTATGCACTCTAATTATTGTGTTCTCACAACTGCATGATCACATATTAATGAATTGTTAAGGGTGTAGCAGTTCTTCGTCCACCTCTTGTGGACAAGAAGTAGTCTCTTGCTCTACGTCTGGTGGAGACCACTTTAACCAAGTAGAAATGAAGCTCTTCAGGAAGATGACAAACGAACCTAGCAGAATTGGAGTAGCAATGGAGTTAATGAATGAGAGTATATTGTTGCTCTTTGCATCCATATTTGTGGCTGACCCCAAAGCAGCAAAAACCACTCCATACCAAATGATCATAAGCAACAGAGGCAGCATGATAACTGCACGAAGCACCATGGAGCTGGAGTGCACCCGCTGGTCAGCAGGAGTGCAGAGGTGGGCAAATATGGTGAAGAGCAGTGAGAAGATGTTGGCAAGGCAGGAAAAAGCTAGCACAACCAACATCACATTGGTGATTATTGCAAAGGGTGCAGCAGAAATGGCAAGTATAATGATAGCCACTTGAAACAGTACCAACTGCAAAGCAACCAAGTCCACCCACAGTGCCAATGTAGTCACAAAGCGCTCGGCTCGTCTCTTCCTTGCACAGCACAGCAATGTGGCAGGGTACTTGAGTATGCCAGGCACAGCCACTGTTGCCTTCCTAACTGTGTAAATAGCGACAGGGACTTCCGCTACCAATACAGTAAGAAGTGCACTGAACAATAGGTAACAATGAATACCAGATGGCCATACAGCAGGCTCCTTGTAAGCAATAAAGGAATAAGCTGTTGCTGCATAGACACCACACAACATTCCCAACAGTCCAACGGCAGTAGATGAAATGCCCCAGAACATCCCATACACATCATACGAGTAAGTGAATGTCTTCTTTGCCTGCACTTTGAATGTCATTTTCAGGAGGACTGCAGACACAATCCACACAAACACAAATTGGCAGAAAAGTCCAGCTGGTACACTAATGTAGAATACCATGTTCAGTGCTAATCCAGTGTCAATTGGTGAGAATAGAGTATCATAATGGGATGTTCCACATCCTCGTTTTACGTAGCCCAAGTTAGTTTTGTACTCCATCTGCCCCAGTGCGTAGTCCTGGAGCTGCATTCGCAGACAGAAGGAGACACTAATGACATAACATAAAATCTAGGCAAGCACATGCACAACATAATTTAATATACATATATATTATATTCATTATTACGCATCATATTCTACATGCATTTATTCTTACGTAAGATTATGCACACTCCCATGCTTTGCTCTATGCACTTAGCCAGCTATGTATATATA
>OX465040.1:5972898-6007898 GCA_949841015.1 Aplysina aerophoba
CAGCTATGTATATAATATAATATATATATATATATTATGTGAGAAGAGAGTTATTGAGCGAAAGTGTATTCACTGGAGTGGTTTATATAATGGCAATTGAAAAGTGTACATAATATATACTGCATTGAACCAAACAAGTTTATAATTAGCCGGAGACAGCTAGCAGTTATTGTGACCACTCTTGGGACTCATCAGTGCATGTGGCATATGCATAATGTAGATACAAATCAGGATGTCTCTGCTTCCAGATAACATCTGCCGCAAGTGAAGTGCTATAGCTAGTTTGTGACCTTGTACATACGTAATACATATTTATAAGCATAGCCACATTACATACAATTTACTATCTTGTGCACACTGCATACTGTTACATAAACCCACCGACGCAGTCATTTCACTTAGGAAGTCTAAGGTCTTGTCAGAACAAGGAGCTATAGACATGGAAATAATGATATGGGGTGGGTTATGTTCCATAAAATAGTTGAGGGTGAAGAGAAGCAGGCGATTGAGGTGTGTAGTGCTATAATAAAGAAACACCGGAGAAGAAAGCCATGCCCAAAGTTCACTGCTGCAATCCGGATCGCTGGAGAAGTTGACTCTTGTTCCATTGGTAAGGAGCAGTTGGTAAGTGACAAGGACAGAGTAGGGAAGATGTTGGTTGGAAGAATAGAAAGCTTTGTACAGCTGGCTCCTGATGTCTCTGCCACTGTCATTGGAGCCAACACTGGCACTCTCAAACTCGGCATAGCTGTCTGTACAGAGAGGGCTTTGCTGGACAGTACTGCCACTGACAAGGATTGGCAGCAGCAGGCATATTAGTACAATGCCAGGCATACTGCAACTATGATATGAACTCCTCAAACTGAGCTCCATGGGCTAAGAAGTGGACTTCGTTCACATTTATATACTTCATCTATATACCATTATCACAATTGATTATGATTTTACCAAATAGAGATACTACACCATAATTATGATGTCACTGTAACTTGGGAATCACGTCCGTAGCTGATAGTGAAGGCAAAACGTGATACGTAATGTGCACACATTGACAGCTTAGTTCAGCTGTTTCATAATCATCTATATATAAACTTTCTAGTTTCAGTTAAGATGAAGTAGAAAGAAGCAAGAGCGTCCCCGTGGCTAAAACATTGATTTGAGGGGAGACCACCTTGTATATAAATATTAAATACGCTCCTCTCGTTTACATTATTTGTGTACAAGTAACACTGATATGTGAGTGCTGTTTGTGTGTGTATGAGCATGTAGTGTATATGCAGTGTGCGTGCATGTTTGGGTGCAAGTGTGCGTATATACGTGTGGGTGGGTGGATATGTGCATGTTTGTTGTCCTTGTGTTTATGCATGCATGTTCGCATGTGCACTATGCACGCATGCTTGGCAATAAAATTAATATACATACCATGCATATGTGCAGACAATTATATATATAAACAAGCCGTAAAACCAGATAGGGATGAGTCCTTTTCTCCCACTCTCCCTCTTATATTATATTATGTAAGAACCTTGAAATACTCGCTTCAATACAGTAGCTTTCCACCTACATAGCTACATCAAAGTCATTTACAGCCACCCACCCCACATGTATCCCTGCTGCACTATGAAGTATATGATAGACCATGCTGCAAATGCTGCATATGCCTCCTTCTCCTTCTCAGTCACCTCCTCAGCTCAACGACTTGTCACACTGTAATTTGGCTTACAAGTATGGAGTCTGAAGTGAGGACTTCTCAGCTGGGTCAGGCATGAGAAAGGGTAGTTCTCGAATACCAGCTTCAAAACAGGGTTGAAAACCTTGCCAAGCCCTGTTTTGAAGCTGGTATTCGAGAACTACCCTTTCTTAGTATGCAGTCTGAATGCATGTTGCTCATCCAGCTCTATCGCACCTGTTAACAACCTCAGCCTATCACAAACTACTGTCTCGTAAACGTCCACCACCACCTCACTCACCGAGCTTCTCTGTAATGAGTGGACAGAATATAGATATGTACATTTATATACTCTGTACCATTGTCGGCTGAGTATAAGACCAACCTTTATACATGCACACAGGAATGTACAATACACATATGTACATATACATGAATGTATAATATACATAATTATATATTACAATACTGTTCTTATTATGTACACCATCTTAAACTCATGCATTTACATTGCATCATAATGCTCTAGAAACAGTTCAATAACATTATACAATTATCAATTAATGTTTGCAGAAAAATTCTACAATCTATACATACACTGACTTGAATTTGTTCGTGTATGCACATAATGCAGTTATATAAATAAAGACTGTGGGTAAATAGCTTCAAGCAGAAAATTGTGTTAGGATGAAACAGTTCTTCATTGGTTTCCTGTGTGTCGGATTTTTGTTATCAATACTATATAATACTAATTATAATGTCACTGTAACTTGGGGATCATTTGCGTAGCTGATAGTGAAGACTAAAGATGATTGTGCGCACATTGACTGCTTTTATGATGTGTTGCTTGAATTGTTCAGCTGTTTCATAATCATCTATAAACTTGAAGTCCTAGTTTCAGTTAAGATGAAGTAGAAAGAAGCAAGAACGTTCCCATGGTTACAACATCGATTTGAGGGGAAACCACCTTGCATGCTCCTCGTGTTCACATGCGCACTGCCTGTACATGTCATGATACTTGTGTCCATAATAAATGCGTGACTGGTAGAGTTAGAGATGGCATGCAATGTCAGTTTCCAAGACAGCCCTCGCTGACCATCAGGTGACCTCTTGGTACAACAGGCTCGCAGGCACAGAACTGCTGATCTAAGCAAGAAGAAACTCAGTGCTGTGTGAAGCCACCCCATTGTTGTGCTGTAGGGCTGGTGTCGCTTCTGCGCAAGGAGTGCTGCCGACCGTTTGTAGAAAACAGTGGGGTTGCTTTGCCCATTCCACCACTTGCTGCAAATACCAGTGAAGTGAAGGAGGCCCTCTCGACTTCTTGGACACTCTGTTCATAGACGCGGCGCTCATGTCTACGGTAGGTGGCTGTCAACTGGTGAGACCGGTTGGTTGGGGCGCTTGGGCTGAAGACCCTTACATCTGCATGTTCACTGGCCACAGGCACCACCTGTCTATGCAGACTATTGCAACAGCACAATATGTAAATATAATGCCATTTATGCAATATGAGTACTATACAGAATAACACAGAATTATATACTATTAATGCATGCCGTACTGTATATGGACTATTGCACACTTGCACACATTGATAGTCATTACCAAACTATACATTTTGCACACTCTAAGAATATATATAATACCAAGCAGTACACTATTGTAAACTACACCAATATTAATGAACTAATGTATGACTACGATGTATAATGTATGAATAATAGTCATCAATCCCTTAATTATTAATGTCTTAAGGAACGAGCAGTTCTTCATCTGTTTCTTGTCTAAGGGTGATAGTAGTTTCTTGCCCTGTTTCTCGTGGGGACCACTTCAGCCAAGTAGAAATGAACCTTTTCAGGAAGATGCCCACCATACCAAGCAAAATGGGAGTGGCAACAGAGTTAATGAATGAATGGATGTTGTCCTTCTTTGCATCCATGTTGGTGACAGAACCCATAGAGGTAAGAACAACGCCATAACATATGATCATGAACAACAGAGGAAGCACAACAACTGCACGAAGCACCATGGAACTGGAGTACACCCGTTGGTCAGCAGGAGTGCAGAGGTGGGCAAATATGGTGAAGAACAGTGAGAAGATGTTGGCAAGGCAGAAGAGAGCTAGCACAACCAGCATCACATTGGTGATTATGGCAAAGGGTGCAGCAGAAATGGCAAATGCAATGATAGCCACTTGAAGTAGTACCAACTGCAAAGCAACCAAGTCCACCCACATTGTCAATGTGGTCACAAAGCACTCAGCTAGTCTCTTCCTTCCACAGCACAGCAGTGTGGCAGGGTACTTGAATATGCCAGGCACAGCCACTGTTGCCTTCCTAACTGTGTAAATAGCCACAGGGAGTTCCATGAGCGGAATAACAATGAGCACAACTAACACGGTATATAGACCATACCAAACAGGACCATTCAAATTTAAATTATTTGTAAAGTTTCCAAAAGATGAGTCTGTAGTGATACCATACATTACTCCCACGAACGCTACAGCAGTGGTAGAAGTGCCCCTGTGGTGAATATTCCTTGAAGGACATTTTCAGGAGGACTGCAGACACAATCCACACAAACACTATTTGGAAGAATACTCCACAGATTGCTGTGATAGACAATGCTATAAATAATGCTCCTTCCTTGCCAATTACTGAAAAGTAAGTGTATGCTTCCGATGTTCCACATCCTCTTTTCACATAGCCCAAGTTAGTTTTGGACTCCATCTGCCCAAGTGCATAATCCTGAAGCTGCATGCATTCACAAATAAAAAATAGAAAATGAATCAGGCACACTTGTATTGTATATTCACAGCAGTCCAAACTTGAGTAACTACTTCATTGCACCTATTGTCAAGCTATGAATAGGGTCTCATATGCAGCTAGGCGCTTGCTAGGACACACATGAACGGGCTTGCCTCCATGACCTCTTCAGTGTACATTTAAAATTATACACACGGCCTATGTATGACAATAGCTCCACTTACAACAGCACAGGGAGATTAAGTCTTTGCTAAGGATGAAATGGCAAAATGCAGAAAATATCTAATATCACTGGCCACCGCGCCTACATAAACAGCACTATATCTATTTATACTGTATTCTGTGATACTGTGTACAATAGCACAACGCCTAAACTACATAGACAGCACTGTGTATATACGCAATATCTCATTATACTGTGATGCATGCGATGAAATAAGACTCTATTCAGTCAATGCAAGCACCACTCATCTTGCAAACCCACCGAAGCAGTCATTTCACTTAGAAACTCTCCAGTCTTATTACTACAGGGGGCGGTTGTCGTGGTGATAACGATGAGGGGTGGTTTCCATTCCCTGAAGTAGTTAAGAGTGAACAGAAGCATGCGACTGAGGTATGTAGTTTTCCCTATTAAGAACACCGGAGAAGACAGCCATTCCCACAGTTCACTGCTGCAGTCTGGATCGCTTGAGAGGTTGACTCTTGTTCCATTGGTAAGGACCAGTTGGTAAGTGACAAGGATAGAGTAGGGAAGGTGTTGATTGGGAGCATAGAAGGCTTTGTACAGCTGGTTCCTGATGTCTCTGCCACTGTCATTGGAGGCAACACTGGCACTCTCAAACTCGGCATAGCTGTCTGTACAGAGAGGGTCTTGCTGGGCAGTACTACCACCAGCAAGGAATGGCAGCAGCAGGCTCACTGGTATGATGCTAGACATAGTAAGCACCATGTTGATAGTGAACTCCGCTGTATGTGTGTATGTAATGAATGTATATAGCCATGTGAATTATATATGGCCAAACACTGCTTGTCATCACTAAATTTCGAAACTGAAACTGAAAAATGTATAACTGTAAATGTACTGATTACTGTTCCAGTATAAACTTGCAGATTCAAACTCTTACTTTCAGATATGCACGTAAACTGACATTAGAAAGAGCAGCTACAATGTCTCCAGCTACAATGCCCCAGCAAAACTGAAGGGAAGATCGATATCGTTCCTCTTGTCTTACTTCATTTGTGTGAGTTTGTACAGTATGTATATATATATGAGCGGAGTGTGTGATGCAGTGTATTATATATATATATAAAGTAAAATAATACTCCATATAGTCATTTGGAGGCTATTTTCAATTGACTAAAGGTTGTGTTATGAAAATGAGAGCTGATAACTAACTAATGGTTGTTTCTACCATTTGAAGGTGGTTCTTCAACTCTAACTACCAAGGCAGTGCCCACATGCAACTGCAGTGTGTGTGTGTGTCCATGTCTAGTTTCATGACTTCCACATCCCTTGGTGCCTTTCCCACACACTACAGGCAAGCATGACGGAAGCTATATGTATGCTTCAGCACGATGTATGGTATTGCAATGTCCTGTTAGTGTATATGCATTATATCCTTTTATGATGTGTTGCTTGAATTAGTTGTGTGTGTGTGTGTGTGTGTGTGTGTGTGTGTGTGTGTGTGTGTGTGTGTGTGTGTGTGTGTGTGTGTGTGTGTGTGTGTGTGTGTGTGTGTGTGTGTGTGTGTGTGTGTGTGTGTGTGGTGTATGTGTGAATGTGTGAATGTGTGAATGTGTGAATGTGTGTGTGTAGTGTGTGTGGTGTGTGTGTGTGTGTGTTTGGTGTGTGTAGTGTGTGTGTGTGTGTGTGAATGTGTGTGTGTATGCGTGTGTAGTGTGTGTGTGTGGTGTGTGTGTGTGTGTATGTGTGCACGTTGCATGCATGCATGAGGTGCAACCCAAAGGTCGCATCAAGTCTTCATCACTGTGCATTAGTGTGTTTGCTTGATAGACCTACGTATGTGGGTGTGTGCAGTACTTCTGTGTCCACAGGTGGTTGTGTGTTTGTGAACACAAATGGTTATTGAACATGAATAAGTGCTTGTTTGATGACTGAAAGGGTCTAAATTTTCAATGAGCTGTTTGTCCGTCGCTACTCCCATGAAGTCATTTGGAGGCTATTTTCAATCGACTAAAGGTTGTCTTATGAAAATGAGAGCTGATAACTAACTAATGGTTGTTTCTACCATTTGAAGGTGGTTCTCAATGGACCAGTGACTGTTATTCTGACTTGCTAGACCATCCAGTAGGCACCCGAATGGTTCCTTTCCTTCCAGGCCTACTGGATGCTTATGTGACAGCCCAGCAAGCCACACAGACTGACTGTTGGCTATCCACAAGTGTACATGTATATATACACACACCCTCTGATGGTGTGCTTGTGTTAGTGCATGGGCGGTCACTTTATTTATCTGCACTACCGGGTATTCCCTCCAACTTTGACTACCAAGGCAGTGCCCACACACGAACTGCAGTGTGTGTGTGTGTCCATGTCTAGTTTCATGACTTCCATATCCCTTGGTGCCCTTCCCACACACTACCCCTCGCCCTGTCCCAAAACCCACTTCCATCTTGAGTGTAAGCATTGAGGCAAGCATGGTGGAAGCTATATGTATGCCACTGTATGTTCCTGTGATGAACCCATTTCATGTACTGTACCTCAAGGGCTCTCCTGGGCAGAGGATGCTCTGCTGTGTGCAGTAGTACCAGTAACTGTGTGTGTGTGTGTGTGTGTGTGTGTGTGTGTGTGTGTGTGTGTGTGTGTGTGTGTGTGTGTGTGTGTGCGTGTGCGTGTGTGTGTGTGTGTGTGTGTGTGCGTGTGTGTGTGTGTGTGTGTGTGTGTATGCACATGTGTTGTGTGTGTTGTGTGTGTGTGTGTTGTGTGTGTGTGTGTGTTGTGTGTGTGTGTGTGTGTATGCACATGTGTTGTGTGTGTTGTGTGTGTGTGTGTGTGTGCGTGTGTGTTTTTTTACATGTATAGTAAGTTCCAAGCTACATGTCCCACAACATGGGCAAAGTAGGGAAACCCATGAGCTTCATGTTCTCCATGGATGTACATGCATGCAATAGAGTGTATTACACAGTAAATAAATATGTATATATTGTGTTGCAAATTCTGTAACTATACCGTTGTATTATATGCAGTGTATTATATAATAATATATGAAGTAACAATAATGCTCTATACACTGATCATAATTTATTTGCAGTTATTTTACCTAATGTGTGTGTGTTTGTGTGTGTGTGTGTGACTCGTGTGGTCCTTCCCACATATATCTCTTCATGGCACTTTGTAAAGAGTGAAGAAGCACAACTGAACTAGTGATGGCTGCATGGTGAGCTCCTACAAAGGTGCATCCTTGAGCAGCATTTGTGAGTTGACTTGTATAGTATCTCAACACAGAGCAAGAAAATTATATGTATACGTATATATTGTGGAAAACGCCTATGTGGCTAGGTTCTTGCATGCTGGAACGGTTTGGGAAAGTACACTAGCCAATGACTGATTTGAGAAGATCTCCAGACATTTCGGCCCGAGCCGGGACCTTCTTCAATGGATATGACACATACAAACTGAAATGGTAGACTTTATATGCACAAAAAGCAGGAATTAAAGGCGGGAAATAAATGTGTGGATAAAAACAGTGGCGGGGTAAGTGTATTATGGCAACCATATTCAGATAAAATTGAGAGGGAATAACTGTGATGAGGAGGTGATTCTAATTAATAAAGACATGCAGTCGTAGAGAGTAAGGAGTAAAGTACAATGTCATGCAGAGGGATAGTGGCTGTAGTAATCCAGAGGGTGGTTATGAGCGGTGGATGAGTGGGTTGTATGCTGCCGGGGGTGGACCATCATCCCTGTTCATTTTGTCTTTCTCCGATCTGATGTGCCAGGCCTCAAAGGCGCATCTCTGCCAGTACCGTGGGGCATGGGATGATGCAGAAGTGGTCAACCATGCCTCCTACGTATGTAGTGTTACAATCTTACATATGGTCATAAATACTCTGTATCGTTGTTGACTAAGTAGAAGACCAACCTTCATACATGCATGCACGAATGTACAATGCATATGTATGTATATTGTTGCCCTATTGTATTTATACAGGCATGCCTGTAAGTATAAATTATTCACTGATGAAGTCAGCCATAGGTTGCCGCAATGTCTGAATTACTGTTTCAGTGTTATGGCTAGTGCAGCGAATCGATCAATACGAGTCTACCTCAGGTATATATAATTATCAATTAATGTTTAAAGGAATATTCTACAATGCATACATTGACTTGAATACATACGCATGCGGGACATGCAGTGGTTTAAATGAAGAGTTTGGCTATACAGCTTCAAGCAGAAAATTGTGTTAAGGATGTAGCAGTTTTTCATCTGTTTCCTGTGTGTCGGAATTTTCATTCTCTTGTGGGGACCATTTCAACCAAGATGAAATGATCCTTTTCAGGAAGATGATGACCAGGCCAAGAAGTATAGGAGTGAAAATAGAGTTAAAAAATGATGGTATGTTATCCTTCTTTGCATCCGTGTTAGTGACCGAACCTAGGGAGGCAGCTATAATGCCATAACACATGATCATGAGTAGCAGAGGCAGCACGACAACTGCACGAAGCACCATGTAGCTGGAGTGCACCCGCTGGTCAGCAGGAGTGCAGAGGTGGGCAAATATGGTGTAGAGCAGTGAGAGGAAGTTAACAAGACAGGAGAGAGCTAGCACAACCAACATCACATTGGTGACTATTGCAAAAGGTGCGGCAGAAATGGCGAATGCAATGACAGCCACTTGAAATAGTACCAACTGCAAAGCAACCAAGTCCACCCACAGTGCCAATGTAGTCACAAAGCGCTCAGCTTGTCTCTTCCTTCCGCAGCACAGTAGTGTGGCAGGGTACTTGAATATGCCAGGCACAGCCACTCTCGCCTTCCTAGCTATGTAAATGGCCACAGGGAGTTCCATGACCAAAACAAAGAGCATTGCACCGACCAGACTATAAATAAATGCACCATGCTCATTGGTAGAAGGACTGCAGACACAATCCACACAAACACAAATTGGCAGAAAACTCCAGTCGGTGCAATTATTTGAATTATTGAGTTCACTCCTCTTGCCCTACCAACCCCTGAGAATATAGTGTCACGATTGGATGTTCCACATCCTCGTTTTACGTAGCCCAAGTTTGTTTTGTACTCCATCTGCCCAAGTGCGTAGTCCTGGAGCTGCATTCAAGAAGAGGGTCGACACAGATGAATTATAATCATGTACATAACTTTGATACACATGGTCTCACAACTCGATGCTTGCTCTCTGCATTATTAGTATTATTGCGATTACCTATGCATGTACGTACCTGCGTATGTATGTATGCTACTGCCAAAGTTTTGCTCAAATTGGTCCTCGTGCATATCTGTACAGAAACTCACTGAAGCAGTCATTTCCCTAAGAAAGTCACCAATATTGTCAGGACAGGGAGCTGTTGTCGTGGTAACAATGACGTAAGGCAGCTTGAATGCGCTAAAGTAGTTGAGAGTGAACAGAAGTAGATGATTCAGATAGGTGCTGTCAAAAGTGAAAAACACTGGAGAAGACAGCCATTCCCACAGTTCACTGCTGCAGTCTGGATCGCTTGAGAGGTTGACTCTTGTTCCATTGGTAAGGACCAGTTGGTAAGTGACAAGGACAGAGTAGGGAAGGTGATGGTTGGGAGCATATAAGGTTTTGTACAGATGGTTCCTGATGTCTCTGCCACTAATATTGGAGGCAACACTGGCACTCTCAAACTCGGCATAGCTGTCTGTACAGAGAGGGTCTTGCTGGACAGTACTACCACCAGCAAGGAGTGGCAGCAGCAGGCTCACTGGTATGATGCTAGACATAGTAAGCACCATGTTGATAGTGAACTCCGCTGTATGTGTGTATGTAATGAATGTATATAGCCATGTGAATTATATATGGCCAAACACTGCTTGTCATCACTAAATTTCGAAAATGAAACTGAAAAATGTATAACAGTAAATGTATATGCAACTGATTGCTGTTCTAGTATAAACTTGCAGATTCAAACTCTTACTTTCAGATGAGCACGTAAACTGACATTAGGAAGAGCAGCTACAATGTCTCCAGCTACAATGTCCCCAGCAAAGCTGAAGGGAAGATCTGACATCGTTCCTCTTGTCTTACTTCATTTGTGTGCATATGTACAGTATGTATGAGCTGCAACCACGTGTGCTGTAGTGTGTATTTGTAAATTGTGCATGCTTGGACATGTGATGCAGGATGCTGCAACATGCGCTGTCTCTTGGATGTTGCTCTGTTGCTAGATTGTGTTTGTGCTTCAGCACAATGTGTGGTATGGCAATGTACTGTTATTGTAAATGCGTTATATCCTTTTATGATGCGTTGGTTGAATTAGTCATGTGTGTGGTGTGTGTGTGTGGTGTGTGTGTGGTGTGTGTGTGCATTGTGAATACATGTTGTACGGTCTACCAATGAATGCATGGGCGCCTGCACTGGGCTTTGAGCAGGGAAAGACTTTGCAGCTGCTACATTTGTACATACAAGTGGAGTAGTGCACACTACAGTACCCCCAGTTTACATGTGGATCGTATACAAATATTATACGTATTAAACTTTCTCATATTTATATAGAGTATATAATAATATGCCTCAATCTTGAGGCACATTATAGGGCTGCCACTGTGCATGCAGAAGCCGTGGCAGCTATAGGCTCCATGCACATGCTGTCTCTGAGATCCCTGTGTGTATAGGTCACAGATGGGTGTGCAGTCCTATATCACTTTACAGTTGCACACGTTTGGCTATACACACGTATAATTAAATAGGCAATGAAGCCATAGTCATTGTTGCATGGTTGTCTAAGGTATCCATCAAGTCATGACTTATACGTACCTCTGAACATTGATGTCATGCACTTTTGGTTCGGCCATGATATTGCACATGCTATTTAACCAAGGTCAAAGTTCAAATAAGGTGTTGGTCTGGCTTTTGTTTATGCCAACCATTATAATGAACCATGTGCAGTCAAATTTTCAGTAGCACAGATAGAGGGATTCACTGAAATGACAACCGACCTACATGCATACGAAGCTGTATGTGTACAGATTGGGGGCTGTTTTCTGCTACCAGTAACTCATTTGCTAGAAGCCAGACACTTTCTTCAACATTGTGATCATACATGAATATCCATATATGTATATACATATGCATATAAATGGCGTGCCATATTAATATATATTAAAACTCAAAACTATTTGCACCTCATATGTACATGTGTGCATGTGTATACTTCATAATTATATAATTATAATATGTGCTTACCGTAGACAGGGTCTGGATGTATATGCATATACACAGTAACTCAGTGGGGATCGTGGTATAAATAAAGTCGGACTATAAACATTACATATGTTATAGTGCCCATCCATAATTGTATATAAGACTAAGTGAAGACTTGCATGTTGAATGCAGCAATGTAACAGAAACCACTTTGCTTGCACAGCAAATGATGACACACTTACAACATGTGCACATACGGCTTGCATCCATTTGCCTGCGTGCATGTAAGGCATTCACTGTTCTAATGCATGTTTATGTGCAATCTCAGTTTGACTCTTCCTGCACGTGAGTATAAACCCATCAAACATAGCATAGCAATACACTACATACGTATAGACTGTCATGTTAACAATGCGGTCGTCAAAACACATTGGAGTGAGAACAGAGCTCTTATTATATGCATTATATGTAGCGATGTAGTGCACCTCAATCAAAGCACATGTATGTATTCTACAAATAGCTTCAGGACTACACCCTTTTGACATTGTATGTATGTACGTATGTGTTGCAGATGAAACTGAACTGAGCTTGCACTCCATATAATTATGTAGTGATTTTATACACCTTTACACTTCCTACTACATTAGAGTGGAGCGTGATGTTTCACACTGCATAAAGCAGCATGCATGCGTAGTCAAGCATTGTCTGTGCTACAAGTACAGTAGGTTGGAGCCACATGTGTGTGTAGATCTATAGTAAAAACACTGCCCATTATATATCTGACATACTAGTAATGTGTAGGGACACTGCCGCTGTGCCAAGGGGAAGTTTACAGGCCAGTGAGAGACACGTGAAAATGTACCTTGCTGATCATCTTGAAACCAGATTCTATGACGTTTTCTGCATCGCTACTCTTCTCCACACACAATGCATGCTCATGCACTGTAACGGATAATGAACAGACTTACAAACATATATACTACTATAGTATTTGTCACATGATGCAAATATATATATTCACAATAGTAGTTATATAGTGAACCCTGGCCATGCTGTGTGCATAACTGTTCACTGCAAAAAGTGCTATAGGGCATTGATCACTATGTAAGTAGCCATGTTGGGAGTCATCATGCTAGTATACCTGCTGCTGCCAAACCTTGCTGGTGGTAGTACTGCCCAGGAAGACCCTCTCTGTACAGACAGCTATGCTGAGTTTGAGAGTGCCAGTGTTGCCTCCAATATTAGTGGCAGAGACACCAGGAACCAGCTGTACAGAACCTTATATGCTCCCAACCAACAACTTCCCTACTCTGTCCTTGTCACTTACCAACTGGTCCTTACCAATGGAACAAGAGTCAACCTCTCCAGTGATTCGGACTGCATCAGTGAACTCTGGGCATGGCTGTCTTCTCCAACTTTAATGGTAGGAGACACAACATACCTCAATCGCCTGCTTCTCTTCACCCTCAACTACTTCTCAGAATGGCACCCACCCCACGTCACTATCGCCACAACAGCAGCTCCCTGTCCTGACAAGATTAAAGATTTTCTGAGCGAAATGACTGCTTCAGTGAGTATGTGTTTAATATGATGATTGACTGGTTATGCTGGCAATATATAATTTATGTACATACATAGTAAGTAAACTACTATTTTATAAATATTGCAACTAGCACTGTATTGTAGGTTTTCAGCGGAGATCTGCATAAATATAGTGCAGTATAATTATTTAGAAAACACTGCTGATGAAGGAGCTGTCTCTTTGCTTTGATTTTGGTCACATGACTCTATAACATGCATCTTGTATAATATTACAATTGTATAATATTACAATTTATACATGATTACTAAAGCAATAGCACTAAGTCTGTAGAACTGTCAATATAGACCAACTTTAGGACTAGTTTTGAAACTAGTTTGTTACATACATAATTGCTATAGTGTGTTATACTATGCCAATTTTGGTATTTCAAGACAATCAATGTTATTTCTAACATTAGCCATGAAATTTATCGTAAAAGGTTCTGTGTTATAATAAATGTACATACGTATATGATATATGCTTATACTAGCTATGCTATGCTTACATACATATGTTTACACTATCTTGAGCTATTACCTGCCTTTAGCGGGCTTATCTGCTGGGACATATTGCACACAAGAGTCTCAACCTCCCATGTCTCATATCTGATTCCTGTTTGTAAATGCAGCTTCAGGACTACGCACTTGAGCAGATGGAGGACAAGACTCACTTGGGCTATGTGAAACGAGGATGTGGGACTTCTACATTTAACACTGTGTTCTCACCAGTTGGCAGGGGAAGAGGCTTGATCATAACAATAGGTATCATGTCACTCATAGGAAGCTTCTTCCAAATTGTGTTTGTATGGATTGTCTCTGCCGTCATCCTGAATATGATGTTCAAAGAGTATGCTCAGAAGACATTCACTTACTCATATGATGTGTATGGAAAGTTCTGGGGTATTTCAACAGCTGCTATGGCACTCCTGCTAGTAATATATGGTTTCTCAGCATTAACAGCTGCTTACTTAAAGTCACTTTACGGCGGAAACAAGAATAGTTCGGATTACCTTGGTTTTTACACATTGTTCAGTGTCCTGCTCTTCACCTTGGTCATGGAACTCCCTGTGGCAATTTTCATAGCTAGGAAGGCGAGAGTGGCTGTGCCTGGCATATTCAAGTACCCTGCCACACTGCTGTGCTGTGGAAGGAAGAGACGAGCTGAGTGCTTTGTGACCACCTTGGCACTGTGGGTGGACTTGGTTGCTTTGCAGTTGGTACTACTCCAGGCAAGTCTCATTATGTTTGCCCTGCTGCACCCTTTGCAGTAGTCACCAATGTGATGCTGGTTGTGCTAGCTTTTTCCTGCCTTGCCAACATCTTCTCGCTGCTCTTCACCATATTTGCCCACCTCTGCACTCCTGCTGACCAGCGGGTGTACTCCAGTTCCATGGTGCTTCGTGCGGTTGTCGTGCTGCCTCTGCTACTCATGATCATGTGTTATGGCGTTGTCATTGCCACTATGGGATCTATCACTAATGTAGATGCAAGGAAGAACAACATCTTTTCATTTATGAACTCTATTGCCACTCCTGTAGTAATTGGCCAGGTCATCATCTTCCTGAAGAGGTTTATTTCAGCTTGGTTGAAGTGGTCCCCGCAAGAAACAGGGCAATTGACAAATAGTTTCCCTATTCAAGATGTGGATGAAGAACTGCTTAATCCTTAATGGCCGGATTTATGACTCATGTTCAATGCTGTATGTGCTAGTCGTAAAGCATACATTTTCTAAAATATATGGAACAACTGCACTTTCATAGTATAACTAGCATGGAAGCCCGCCTTTGGCGGGCTTCTCTACTATGGCGTGCCGTCGACGGCGTTTCGGCGAAAGCACTTCTAATGTCAGCTATGTTGATGACAGAGAGTTGGGCAACTGAAGTTAGGTCATACCGATGGCCACAATGTGACAGTGCTTCAGGGTAATTACGTGCAAAGCATGCATGCATATATAATGATCGAACTTGCAAGGCATGCCTGCATGTACATGAACTTGCCCATGCGTGTCAGATGCATAATTACATTTACAGTGCTCATACAATTGCATTGGAGAAATGTTAATGATTGCATGCATGCAGTAAGCCTTTAATGTAGTGCCTCAGGATAAACAACATTCTTGGTACACAGTACATTGTGAAAAATTAGCAGTAGCACATTTTCGTTCGAGATGTGAAGGTTCCCTTAGCGACGAATTATCAGTAGCGATGTGGCGCGCAGTCTACGCCGTTTTTGTGAAGCGCTTTGTGTTAAGTGTCTAGGCAATAGCAGGAAGTAGACAGGCCTTAAGTGCCCCGGTGATTAGATTGGACGATCTAGCTAGCCAGACTACAGTGCAGGTGAATACTAAGTTGTGGACTATACAGATTATGGTAGAATTGTTTGCATGACATACACACAGAAACATACATGCATGCATGCATGCATGTTTCTGACTGTCATCCAAATTAGGTGATGCCACAGTTCAGAAGTGAGACATGGCTCAGTAATTTCTTGCATGTATCTATAAGACAATAATGTGGCTCAAAACAATATAATATTTTGTTGGAGTCCTGGAGTTATATTTGCCTTAAACATTCATAGCTAGCGTGCAGTACGTGGTTATATTTCTGTAGCTGGCAAGGCAGTTATATTCTATACATACATGTGTCTAATTCATTTTATTGTGTCTGAGTGCTTATAATTATTATGAGAAAGATCCAAGTGCCTGACAATATTATTCACACAAAATCTGGTCTATAATGGCTGATACTGCAATGACAGTATATACTCTATGTACATATGTATCATATCCACTTGGGGGGTACATGTGGCCAGAAGACAAGAGTCAGGATTGAAGAGCAAAGGAAACAGTACGGCAAGGCCATCCTGTTTTCGTTGTTCTTCAATCCATATATACAGCATAGTCCGTATTATATTATATGGCAAGCACAATGGCAGAGTTAGCTACGTACTTACTGTACTGTGAGTGACTGACCCTGCCTCAGCCAGCTGAGCTGTGGCTCTAATATTCAGGAATTTGGTGGGAAGAAGGTGGCTATGTACTTCATTCCACAAATGTCTCTATATCCAATTCACCCTCCCGCACATTATGTACATGCACCATCTGACAACAGACAATTGCAATGTCCTTATGAACCAGCAACTATTATAATAAAATAATACAAGAGCTACAGATCTAGTAAAATTACAGCAATTGCCTACTATATATACCCACACTGGTTCTGATTTGTAATTCAACTAAAATTCATGTACGTATATATGTAAATATATACATGTGTATTAGATGTGTAGAACATCAGTAGTGCAAACTTTATAAGCTGAAGTGCACGTATATACACATTGCACAAACACACATTGAACTGTTAATGCCGTATCTGTATGTTATATAGTGTATTCCACGTGCACAAGCCCACCTAAGATATTTACCATACTATATACACACTACGTATAATGTAGCATGCAGTACACTAATGTCCAGTACACTAAAAATGAACCAGTGTATGACTAGTCTTGAAGCATAGTCATTTATTGACAGGACTTTTGTTCACACTAACCAAAAAGAGACAAGTGTTCTTTCAATGTTTTGTAACATGCAGCTACCTTCATCAGGGAATGATGACAAAGTGAAGTAAAGGTGGAGGGTGGTGAAAATTGGTTAACGCTCACTCCTCAACATCCTCCATCAATAGGTTCGCAATCACTACTGAAACAGGAGATCCCATGGCCATGACATGGACCTGTTCTAAACTGCTTCAGATCTTTCCTCACTCTGTCCCTCCATCGTTACTTTGTTCCCTGGGCAGGTCTCTTCTAAGGAAGCCAGCCAAACATGAGTCTCTTTGGTAGACGACAGTCCTCCATGCGGGCAACATGTCCTGCCCAGTGCAATCTCTTGGCAGCTACCACATCTTCAAGCATATCTTCCACTCCAAACCTTCACCTTAATTAAGCACTGGTGATTCAACCAGTGCGCTGCTGGGCCTTGGTTATGCCGAGGATATATACGTCTGAGGCATCTGTTGTTAAAGGACTGTAGCTTCCTGGTCACCAAACCCTCTTGTTCACCCAGGCCTCTGCCCCATAGAGCAGCACCCCCATGACCACAGCACGATACACCATCCTCTTTGTTTCCAGGGAGAGCTTGTTGTCTTGGAAGACTGGTCTACAGAGTGCACCAAAGGCTCTTGATGCCCCAGCAATCTAATTCTCCACTTCTTTCAGGATCTCACCATGTGCCTCAACCATAGACAGCTTGCAAAGGGGAGAACACAACCAAAAACTTGCAAAATTGCCCTAACATATATGCTAACTTTATTTGGTTGCCACTGCCTGTGCTCCTTACTAGTACTAGTGCAGTGATGCCGTGGTCAATTGGTGGGGAAACCAGGAGAGCCACTGAGCAAGCATACTCCCCAACTCTTGATATTTCTTGGTGAGATTGCAAATGACCTCAGGCACAATCCATGTGCCCATTATACCTCATAATGATGGTGGAGATTCTACAGAGCATGTATGACACATGAAAAATGAACACACAGAGCAACTTGGATGTTCCACCAATGTAGCCTGCAAGTGTACCGGCTATCATGCTGTGTGATATACTGTAATGTATGAAATGAGATCAAGATTGATTTAATTTAAGGCCAAAATGCATCTTGCAAACCCACCAAAGCAGTCATTTCGCTTGGAAGCTCTACAGTCTTATCACTACAGGGGGCAGTTGTCGTGGGGATAATAATGTGGGGTGGTTTCCATTTGACAAAGTAGCTGAGCGTGAACAGAAGCATGCGACTGAGGTATGCAGTGCCCTCTATCAAGAACACTGGAGAAGACAGCCATGCCCAAATTTCTGTCCTGCAGTCTGGATCACTGGAGAGGTTGACTGTTGTTCCATTGGAAACTGACAAAAACAGCATGGGGAAGGTGTTGGTTGGGAGCATAAAAGGTTCTGTACAGCTGGCTCCTGATTTCTCTGCCACTGACATTGGAGCCAACACTGGCACTCTCAAACTTGGCATAGCTGTCTGTAGGGAGAGGGTCCTGCTTGACTGTGTTACCGGCAACAAGGACGTAATATGCTGGCAGATAGCATGACCATGGAGGAATCATGACTGACAAGCTTCACAGATTTATCAGCTAGCTATATATCATTTCTGTATGGACATATGTCCTTCTGTGATGAATGTATAAATTATAGTTATACTATGGCATGCATCTGACACACAAAACTATTATATAATGTATATTGCTGTCTATTTCCAGCTTAACTATGTTCAAATTGCAAACATTAGTAACTTCTTCAAACTATATTCAGCATTCAATGACATGAGACTTCATAGTGTCCGTGATGTGGCTAGCTACGTATGTGAACAGTGTGAAACTGATGAAGCCAAGCTATGATAATGTGTGTGACCAGTTCTAAATAACAGTCATGAATTCCTTCACTAAGAACTCAATGATGAAGCAGCTCATCGCCTGCATCTTGTCTAGAGGATTCTTCAGTCCCATTCTCTATTTTCTGTGGAGACCACTTCAGCCAAGCAGAAATACAGCTTTTCAGAAAAAAAACTGCCATACCAAGCAGTATGGGAGTCATGATGGAGCTAACGAAAGAAAGGGCATTATCCTTCTTTGCATCAATGTTGACGACAGAACCCATAGAGGTAGCAATAACGCTATAACACATGATCATGAGTAGAAGAGGCAATACAACAACTGCACGAAGCACCATAGAGCTGGAGTGCACCCGCTGGTCAGCAGGAGTGCAGAGGTGGGCAAATATGGTGTAGAGCAGTGAGAAGATGTTAGCAAGACAGGAGAGAGCTAGCACAACCAGCATCGCATTGGTGACTATTGCAAAGGGTGCTGTAGAAATGGTGAATGCAATGACAACCACTTGAAATAGTACCAACTGCAAGGCTACCATGTCCACCCACAGAACAATTGCTGTCACAAAAATCTCAGCTCGTCTCTTCCTTCCGCAGCACAGCAGTGTGGCAGGGTACTTGAATATGAAGGGCACAGCTACTACTGCCCGACTGGCTATGTATAATGCCACAGGTAGTTCAATTGCTGCGTTGAAGAGTGGTACAAAAGATAACAGTATTGGATACATGTGAAACCGTCCAATCATATTTTTTTCAAGAAAGTATGCACGGGCTGTTGCTACATAGACCCCATGCAGGACTACCAAGATCAATGCAGCAGTGGTAGAAATACCCCAGAACATCCCATACACATCATATGAGGAAGTGAATGTCTTCTGTGCATACTCCTTGAATGCTGTCTTCAGGAGGACTGCAGACACAATCCACACAAACAAAATTTGGCAGTAGATTCCACTGATTGCTAATGCGTCAAATGTTAGGATGAATGTGCTTCTTTTACCAGTTACTGTAAAGTAAGTGGTTGTTGCCAATGTTCCACATCCTCTTTTCACATAGCCCAAGTTTGTTTTGTCCTCCATATGCCCAAGTGCATAGTCCTGAAGCTGCATTCACAAACAGGAGTGAATGGGCATAGAAAATGAAACTGAATGTGGTTACTTGGCTCTAATTCACACACTGTGCTAATATGCTCTTTTCAGCTCATGCATTGTGCACATACAGCTTGCACACATGCTAGGCATGGTTAAAAACTGACCCATCGTATTGTCGATACAATATGAGGTGTCTTTCTATTCATATAATATAACATTGTACCATAATGCGTGGGCGTTTCCTTTGATGTGGTGAGGTGTGTATATCACTAAGACACCTCATTAAATATTCATGCAGCTGCAAAACCATTGTTTCCAGGTGTCTAACTAGTGACCTTATAAGGTCACTAGTTAGACACCTGCACTAGCCCGAAGCAAACTGTAGTAGTTGCTACTCGCTTGCCGCTTGCCGCTGTCGTCTCCGCCGTCGCTGCTGCCGTGTTCGCCGTCGCTGTTTCCTAGTCGCTCGGTGCTGTTGTCTTCTCCGTCCTCCTCGTCGCTAAGGGAATGAAGCTGTTGTTAAACATAACAGCTATTGTTGATCTCGATTTAGCGTAGATGGTCATTGCGCATTTAAAATCTACAGACGGTACGGCGGCTTTCTCGTGACCGCCATTTTGGCGGATTAATTACATTGGACAGTCCGGGATGAACCAATAGGAAACGGAAACGCCTCCGCATTCTGGTACAAGCCGGTTATACAATTCGGATTCGGGGGCATCGAATATACACGTCCTCGGGCTTCGCCCTCGGTCGTGTATATTCGATAACCCCTCATCCTCATTGTATAACCTATACTTGCACACCTCATCCAAAGCAAATTTTCAGCTATATTTTTATCAATTGTACATGCATGCAAGCATGCATGTGTGGTATACGTCATCAGTGGTGCACATACATGCATTCTGTGTGGTGCATGAGGTCAAGGTTGATTCAGTTAGGACATAAACCACGCATGACACAAACGCACCGAAGCAGTCATTTCACTTAGGAAATCTTCAACTTTGGTAGTACAGGGAGGTAGTGCTGTGGTGATAGTGACGTGGGGTGGATGCCATTCCATGAAGTAGTTGAGGGTGAAGAGAAGAATGCGATTGATGTATGTAGTGTCGCCCATCAGTAATACCGGAGAAGACAGCCACATCCACAGTTCACTGCTGCAGTCCGGATCACTGGAGAGGTTGACTCTTGTTCCATTGGTGAGGACCAGTTGGTAAGTGACAAGGACAGAGTAGGGAAGGTGTTGATTGGGAGCATAGAAGGCTTTATACAGCTGGTTCCTGATGTCTCTTCCACTAATATTGGAGGCAACACTGGCACTCTCAAACTCGGCATAGCTGTCTGTACAGAGAGGGTCTTCCTGGACAGTACTACCACCAACAAGGAGTGGCAGCAGCAGGCTCACTAGTATGACGCTAGACATAGTAAGCACCATGTTGATAGTGAACTCCGCTGTATGAATGTATATAGCCATGTGAATTATATATGGCCAAACACTGCTTGTCATCACTAAATTTCGAAACTGAAACTGAAAAATGTATAACTGTAAATGTACTGATTGCTGTTCTAGTATAAACTTGCAGATTCAAACTCTTACTTTCAGATGAGCACGTAAACTGACATTAGGAAGAGCAGCTACAATGTCCCCAGCAAAGCTGAGGGGAAGATCGATATCGTTCCTCTTGTCTTACTTCATTTGTGTGCGAATGTACAGTATGTATGAGCTGCAACCACATGTGCTGTAGTGTGTATTTGTAAATTGTGCATGCTTGGACATACACACACGTATCGTGTATATAGTACGTGCCTGTTGTGTGTGTGTTTGTGTGTGTGTACGTGTGTGTGTGTACGTGTGTGTGTGTGTATGTGTGTGTGTGTGTATGTGTGTGTGTGTGTGTGTGTGTATGTGTGTGTGTGTGTGTGTGCGTGTGTGTGTGTGTGCGTGTGTGTGTGTGTGTGTGTGTGTGTGTGTGTGTGTGTGTGTG
The DNA here is from genome assembly GCA_949841015.1 of Aplysina aerophoba. Taxonomy (NCBI): domain Eukaryota; kingdom Metazoa; phylum Porifera; class Demospongiae; order Verongiida; family Aplysinidae; genus Aplysina; species Aplysina aerophoba. The sequence goes on from OX465040.1 coordinate 5,994,745, forward strand.
TGTGCTACGTGCGCTGTCTCTTGGACGTTGCTCTGTTGCTAGATTGTGTTTGTGCTTCAGCAAGATGTGTGGTATAGCAATGTCCTGTTATTGTAAACGCGTTATATCCTTTTATGATGTGTTGGTTGAATTAGACGTGTGTGTGTGGTGTGTGTGTGTGTGTGTGTGTGTGTGTGTGTGTGTGTTGTGTTCCCCCTGAATGGGGGATGATTAAGGAATAGTGAGATGCAGAGATTCAGAGGAAGTGTGCTGGTGGTGGTGGTTCGTGCTGGGTTCAACAGGACACAGTGCAGGAATGCACCATGTGACTAAGTGTGAATGTGATGCAGGATGCTGCAACATGCGCTGTCTCTTGGACGTTGCTCTGTTGCTAGATTGTGCTTGTGCTTCAGCACAATGTGTGGTATTGCAATGTCCTGTTATTGTATATGCGTTATATCCTTTTATGATGTGTTGGTTGAATTAATCGTGTGTGTGTGTGTGTGTGGTGTGTGTGTGGTGTATGCACAAAGCTCGCATCAAGTCTTCATCACTATGCAATAGTGCATGTATTTGTTTGATAGACCTACGTACAGTATGTGGTGTGGGTGTGTGCAGTGTTTCTGTGTCCACAGGTGGTTGTGTGTTTTTGAACACGAATGGTTATTGAACATGAAATAGTGTTTGTTTGATGACTGAAAGGGTCTAAACTTTCAATGAGCTGTTTGTCACTCACCACTTCCATGAATTCATACACACGCACTTACTGGTGGTGTGCTTGTGTTAGTGCATGGGTGGCCACTTTATTTATCTGCACTACCGGGTATTCCCTCCACCTCTGACTACCAAGGCAGTGCCCACATGCGAACTGCAGTGTGTGTGTGTGTCCATGTCTAGTTTCATGACTTCCACATCCCTTGGTGCCCTGCCCACACACTACCCCTTGTCCTGTCCCAAAACCCACTCCTTCTTGAGTGCAAGCATTGAGGCAAACATGACAGAAGCTATATGTATGCCACTGTATATTCCTGTGATGAACCCATTTCGTGTACTGTATATACCTCAAGGGCTATCCTGGGCAGAGGATGCTCTACTGTGTGCATTGGTACCAGTATGTGTGTGTGTGTGTGTGTGTGAGAGAGAGAGAGAGAGAGTATGTCTGTGTGTGTGTGTGTGTTTGTTTGTGCGTGTGTGTGTGTGTTTGTGTGTGTGTGTGTGCGTGTGTCTGTTTTTACATGCATAGTAAGTCCCAAGCTACATGTCCCACGACCCGTGAGCTCGATGTCCTCCATGAATGGATGAAGTCTCGTCTGCCTCTTATCGGCAGAATGACATTCCAATCACAGGGTAGCCTTGTGTACATGCATGCAATAGAGTGTATTACACAGTAAATAAATATGTATATATTGTGACCAGCAATATTAATTGTGTTGTAAATTCTGTAAGTACTGTATGCCATTATATGCAGTGTATTATATAATAATATATGAAGTAACAATAATACTCTATACACTGATCACGATTTATTTGCAGTTATTTACCTAATACAGTCGGTGGGCCACAGGTGTGCTGTATATACTTCATACTTGTTATAGATTATCTTTATTATATACATGTGATATATATTATACAAATTATTGTTAGGCATAACAATGATATTGTAGAGGCTCATTGCTATAATTCTGAGGATGAATTGATTTTGAGCCTTACGTGTATATACGTATATATAGCAGCACCATAATCAATTACTATATACTTGATTGCAGGACGTTTCAATCCCGTATAGAACTTTAATTTTCAAGTGCATGTGTCCAAGACTAAAGATGCTGTGCGTACAAGAATTTATGGCAAACTGTGCATGACCTATAGCATTACGTGTCTAGACGTGAGTGTGAGAGTGACAAATCTTAGCTTACTCTATGAGTGGCTAAATGAACTATAGGCTCTTCATCAGTCACGTTGCTATTCTCTGCTTCTTGTGGGAACCACTTCAACCAGCAGGCAGATATGAACTTCTTTAGGAAGATACTGATGAACATGCACGTAGCTACATACATGCACGCTCAATAATGTGAAGTATATGCAGTAACATGTACTTGTGCACCCAGCCATGTAGTCTGAATGTTTGGCAGCCTGCGTACCACCTGTACTGCATGCTACTTAATAGCATTGACACTGCCCCCGGCTCCCCTAACCCCAGCTCCCCTGCCCCCGTCTCCCCTAACCCGAGCTCCCCAAACCCCAGCTCCCCTAACCCCAGCTCCCCAAACCCCAGCTCCCCTGCCCCCGACTCCCCTAATGCCAGCTCCCCTGCCCCCGACTCCCCTAATGCCAGCTCCCCTAACCCCAGCTCCCCTGCCCCCGGCTCCCCTAACGCCAGCTCCCCTAACCCCAGCTCCCCTGCCCCCGGCTCCCCTAACCCCAGCTCCCCTGCCCCCGGCTCCCCTAACCCCATCCCCCTGTCCCCGGCTCCCCCCACACACACATTCCTGCAGTGTGTGCACCACATCCATATGTGTACATATAATGTAAGATCTGCATAAACATACTGTAGGTTGCCAGAACCCTGGGAGAGTGAATGTGTGTGTAGCTTGCTTAATTTATATACGCATACAGGGTATACAGCCTGCAAACCTCTGACTTAATTATACAAGCATGACTGCTCAGAAATATGACACACAGCTGGGCTATCTATGTAGTTAATTCACAACCAGGCAGAATCAAGAGTCAAATTACCAGTGGCAATCAAAGATACTGCACATCATTCTCCCCCCAGAATCATTACAATATGACTGGCATGTCTAACTCTTTGATTGCCTGTTAGACTCGCACGCACGCACACACACACACGCAACCACACGTACATAAACTCATAAATTTATACACACACACACACAAGCACACACGCACGCACACACGCACGCACACAAATGCAGACACACACACGCAACCACACGTACATAAACTCATAAATTTATACATACGCACGCACACACACACACACACACGCACACACATGCACACATGCAGGCACACTGTAAGTGCATGCTTGCACATGTGTGTACTGTAAGTTTGATATATGCGTATACATACATACATATGAATACATATCTCCATAAATAACGACTAAACCACTGCCAACTTAAGAAGGAAAGAAAGAAATACTTATATATACAACAGGCACTTCACCTACATACTGTAAGTACAGTGTAGCACTCTATAACCACTATATAGCTACGTAGGAAAAGGGTCAACACGGAGTGTGTGTCACTCTAGTTGGGGTCACAGTCACAAGAGGGAGGAGAGCAGGGTTGCCAACATGGCTAGAATCAGAGTGGGGACACCTGTAGTGGGAATGGGACCAGGGGCCGGAGTTCACCAACAGAGAAGAGCTCGGGAGTGTACATCATATGCAGCAACAGTTTTAGAATTGGGCAAGCGCCGGCAGTGTGCAACTAAAAGACCGCACAAGTGTAGCTACGTACTTGTGGCTCATTGCTTATACAGCACACACAAGTGGAGTAGTGTAATTCGGAGTTTCTTTGCAAATTATGCATATCCAAAACGCACAATAGTCTTTGGACTATAAGTTACCATTATAATATTATACGTATATACACACAATATTTATGTACTATGCCATCATCGTCACCACCTAGTGCCTGATGTGGTCTTACACATTTTATCATACAACGCACTGTTTAGTCAAGTGCATGGGAGGAAAATGCCAGAAGTGCTCCTTCTAGTCCTGATTCCACATTCAATTCACTTGACTACAGTATTGGAAGTGCAGGGCATGTTCCATTCCTAAACTGAAATCGCATGAATGCAATGCAATGTGCAACCAGGACTAGCACCCTAAACCATTAGTGTGTTTCACATCCCAACACAGCCCCTCCCCCCCCACACAACTCACCAATGGTGGCAGCGACTGAAGAACTGGTACCTGCAACAACACAGAAACAAAGCACAGTCCATTAACACCCCCCCAGAGGCATAAGTATTGTGCAGTTGCACCAGCAGTGACTGTACCAGCCAAGGCTGCGCTGGGCAATGTATAAAATACAAGCACACTATACGTAGATGCCTTGACATAACGTCTGTATGCTTATGAATGTACGTACATATGTAGCTTTTGTATGCTCCCATCCCATCACTCACATAGACCCGGACTGTATTCGCTGGGAGAGCCTGCCATTATAGCCTGCTGGACTGACAGAGCATTTCTGTCTGCCGCGTTGGCTGGAAAGGGGGGAGTAAGTGCAGGATAAAGAGGCGTGGCTAGTTGCACAATTTCCCCCTTGAATATGTCAATATCTCATGCAACGCATGCTTACCATCCACTCCTGTGAACCTCATTGTAACAGTGATGCAAGCATTTCCACTGATGTTCACTGCCTGAGCGTCATACACAAGCACATCCCCCAGAGGAACACCAGCTGCGTTGGCCATAGCGTTTGCCACATTAATCCTGCACCAATGATGAAGCAAAGATTGCTAAATAATGTTCAATGCATAAGGTTCACTGTGTACTTCAGGGACCGTGCACTAGACTCACCCACCCACACACACACACACACACCATGCATGCACGCGCGCACACACACACACACACACACACACACACACACACACACACACACACACACACACACACCTGAAGAACACATCACTCGGGTCATTGTTGTTCATGGGAAAGCTGGTCTCCACTGGAGTTTCAGACAGGATTTCTGGGTCAATGTTGGCACACGTCAGGTAGGATCCATCATTGTGGTCATGGATGACAATGGAGCGACCGAGGACTGAGGGAGGAGGAGGGAAGGGCCGCCAGGGGAGAAGGAGGAGGAGAGGTGAGGGGGTCAGATGGAGGAGAAAGGATAGAGAAAAGAGAGGAAGACAGGAGATAAGGGGATACAAGGAAGTTGTGATAAGTGGAAGGAGAGACAGAGGAGAGAGGACAAATGCACAAACACTTGGGGACTACTCTACACAGTAGGGAAGATTAACAGTCAGCAACACAACATCGGAGGTGGTACAACAGGTCTAAGGATCTCAGATGTTAGAAACCTGTAGTGACTAACCTGTGTAAGGTCCAGTAAGGTGGAGGTTTGGGTCGAACAGAGAGAAGGTTGGTCTGCCTTCATCAGTGGCAACTCCTATGCTCAGACCATTATGTTTCCCACTGAGGTCCCCCATCTCACATCGGAAGGGATTTTCCCCATTGCACTCATTCATGTATTCAGGTTGTGTGAGGTTGACCTGGAATGGGTTGTAATGCCCTCCCACAGGTCCAAGGCAGGTCCCGTCAGCAGCCCGCCTCCGCTGGTGCACGTGATAGTTGTGGGGGGAGGTGGTCTGTATGGAAGACAGCGTGAGGGAGAGAAGCATCCACTTGCAGTGCAAGCTTGAGAATTTGGCTCTGAGTAACGAGTTTTGTAGGGCATTACATACATATAATAGCAAAATGTTATATGCATGAAGCATACATGGTATGTGAGATGTTCGTGGTGTACAGTCCATGCAAGTGCTTTAGTCAATGCACCTGCCGCACAATCCATGGCATGCCACAGCACAGCTCACACATGCACACACACACACACACACACACACACCACGTACACCACACAAACACACGCACACATACACACCACATGCGCACACACAGACACCACATGCACACACACACACACACACCACACGCGCAGACACACACACTTGTGTGCTGACATATAAACGCACATTACTTCCTGGCTGGGTGAGGCTCACAGTTACAAATGTTGGGCCATAGCTTCCGTTACTGTTAATGATCTGACGCTGTTGATAGAACAAGAAACAGTGCGTCATCATTCACCCACACTCACTCATCACACATCACCCACACCTCGCACATCACCCACACCTCACACATCACCCACACCTCGCACATCACCCACACCTCGCACATCACCCACACCTCACACATCACCCACACCTCACACATCACCCACACCTCACACATCACCCACACCTGGCACATCACCCACTCTCCCTCACACATCACCCACACTCCACACATCACCCACACCTCGCACATCACCCACACCTCGCACATCACCCACACCTCACACATCACCCACACCTCACACATCACCCACACCTCACATCACCCACACCTCACACATCACCCACTCTCCCTCACACATCACCCACACCTCACACATCACCCACACTTCACACATCACCCACACCTCACACATCACCCACTCTCCCTCACACATCACCCACTCTCCCTCACACATCACTCACACCTCACACATCACCCACCTCCCTCACACATCACCCACACCTCACACATCACCCACTCTCCCTCACCATCACAATTGTTCCCTCTAGCACTCCAGTGCCGCTGAAGTCAACTGTCCCCATGACGACCCGGCTGTTGCTAGAGAGAGGCCGTAGGAAGCTGCACTGAGCATCATTGAGCTGCATGCAGGAGGAGGAGGTGGAGAGGGAGAGAGAGGAAGCAGAGGGCAGGCTGATGGAGTGAAGGCAACAATGCCCAGATGGTCAACACAACACAACAGTTTGACTGCGAGAGAGGGGTGCATTCACTCCTGTAGCTTCTGAATGTGCCCCTGTGCCCAGTAACTGCCGATGAAAGACCATCAAAAGCATTGCCTAGGCCACATCCTGCATGAACCCTTCTTCCTAATACGTCATGACACTGTAGGGATGCCAAGGGCAGTTAAGGGGAACCCAACCATGGACTGAATGACATCACAATGGACCATTAACTCCCTGTGCCTTAATTAGCTCAGAGTTACAGTAAACAGCACACGTATATCCCCTTCTCCAGGAAATGAAGGCATGAACAACAACTATGTTTTGGCTAGCACTGTAGATGTGTCATGCACTGCCATTGACACAGTAACTGACAATCTCATGGCACACTTATCACGTACAGTTAGACAGAATGCTACAGAAAATAGGACCGATTTACACAACCGGGGGTAATGAATACACGTGTGTGTTGCACTGTGACAGTATTTGTGTTGTTAAAACTCACACTGTGCCCCACGATGGTTGCATCACCGATGATAGGAGTGCTGATGGACATCCCGAGTCGTTTGCTGGTCAAATTGCCAAGGGGTGACCCCTCACCAAGCCAGGGATCATGAACAGCCAGGACATTCCTGCATTCGCCGTTAACACTGGGCCCCACCTCACTCAGCACAACATATGATGTGATGCTCTCATCGATCAGCTTTGAAGTGAAGTAAGGCAGGAGCTGCTGAATGGCTGGAGTTGTACCCTGCTGCAGGTGAGTCACTCCTACAGCAAAGACGCTCTCCACAACAGAGCAGGCCACAATAGCCCCTCCTACCCAGACAGCCAGGGTATAGCCAACTGCATTGGTTAAATTGAGTGTGGAGTTCTTTGAAAGAGCTAAGTTGGCAGGTGGGATTATCTCCAAGGGAGCTCGCGGCCCAATAGATGATCCAATGTCATCGCAGTCTCCTGTGAAGGAGTCTAGCTGGCCCTATATAGAGAGACAAGCAGTGGAGTACAGCCACATAAGACAGCAGAGCAACAGACAATACCGGAAGTGATTTGGGTGCACACTACTGAATCAGTACCAGCAGGATTACAGAACGGCTTTAGCCGAAATGGCCATGTCCTTGATGCTCAGCCTGCTCACACTGCTACTCTCCCCTCCCCTCCCCGCCCCCTCCCCCCATCCCACTCCCCTCCCCTCCCCTCCCCCTCCCCCCATCCCCCTCTCCTCCCCTCCCCCTCCCCCCTTCTCCCACTCACCACTGGACTATTGTACAGTTGCACTGACACCGCACCACTCTGAAGGTCAGACCCTGTCACGGAGTACAGTTCTCCAACTACCTTAACGCCATCTGCACCTGCACACACACGCATACATCCAATGTGTGGGTGGTGGGTGGTGGGGACTGTACGTGTACACCAGACACTAATGTTTACACATACACTGTATGTATTCATACAACTTCATGTAATAACCACCACAAAGCAGGGGCCAATATGTATACAGTAAAATACGTATGTGGCTACTCTGAACTGTAAGTCTTCATGCAGTATGTGATCTTCAACACACATTATTATACACATACATACACATATGTACACATACCTCCGTAGTTTAGCAGATACAGTGTCCCTCCAATAGGCCGATAAAACACAGCCCTTGCAAAAGTAGTCTCGTCTGTCATGTTCCCCATAATAGTGCCACACCCCCTAATAATCCCAGAAGAGCTGTCTGTTGCAACAATGGAACACATCAGCAGGGAAGACAACGGGCGGTTCACCTTGCCCCCCGTGGGTCCCAGTGCCTCCACGAGGTAAGAATTAGAAGCAAACACAGCACAGCGGGCAGTGGGGTCGCGGGTGTGGTCGGTGGGAAGGCGGTGGATGCTAAAGTTGTAGTTGGTCATTGTAGTTGTAGTAGCGCTCCAAATGGTGCTTGTCTCATTGGCCATCAGCGTCACTCGCACTGTGTCATCAGTGCCATTAATGTCAATGTACGCGGCGGCTGCGAGTGGTGGGGATAAGAGGGATTGAATGATAAATAGATAATAGAACAATACAAACATAATATTATATATATAATTTTATTTGTTGCATGATGAAGCCATACATCAAAGACGGGAAGTGTGCAATATCAAGTCCAATGCACACTTCGGTGTGCATTAGCCTTCTAAGAGCCCTCCTGTAGACATAACAAACATGAAATGAACCAATGACAATATGGATTAGACCAATCATTTTCCAGATGTGTACAAACAGTTTTGTCTACTTCAAATTCTTTGTTTACTTTCTCATAAGTTGCAGCTGGAAGTACCTACAAACTCATCACAAAGAATAAAATCAGCACCTTGCATAAACACTATTGTCAGCTGAAACAGTTGATGTATTAGGAAAGTATTGATGTATTAGGAAAGTATTGATGTATTAGGAAAGTATCTAAATGATTTTACTGCTTCAAACATGGCTCTTCAGTCTTTGCAGGCAGGGCTCTTTCACCTTCATCCTCTCCTGAAACGTCTTTAGTGCTCACGAGGTACTGACTTCTGTGTTCTTCTGCGTGTAACGCTTCGACATCTGCTCAAAGTCGTCGTCAAGCGCGCGGTCTAATTCATCAAAGGGATGAAAAATTAGACCGCGCGCTTTCAACGGCTTTAACCGGGGGACGGCCTCCGTTGTATTCGCTGCGTGCTTAGCCATATCGGTACCTTTCGAACAGAGTAGGGTCCTACCTAGTGTCGCTGGCAACGTTAGTCTATTTCGTTCGATAGCGAGGGAAACAGCTCAGCTATAAATCGTTAAAATTGCAACAAGCCAGTTATAACATGGACGCGAGGGCGCTTAGCTCATTTATAGCCCTCGGGCGCTTCGCGCCCTCGTGCAATAAATATGCCAGCGCCCTCGCGTCCATGTTATAACTATTACATATAGCTGCAAAGGGACATGAGCACAGCGCATCCATCACTTGCATGGAGTATATTTGTTAGTAACGTTAAACATATATAATTAAACAGCTGCTGTGCACTTCCACAGTCAAGTCCCCAACATCATCATCATCATCACATAATATATGATGGGTTAGGGTCCATTCATTCATTCATTCATTCAAATCTTATTTAACCTGGGGAAGCCTTTAGCCATGAGGCTACTTTTCAAGGCACCCAGACTACAGTACAGACAAAGCATCATACACACATACACAACACATAACACAGTCAAATCAGTTTGTAAATCAGTCAGCAGTGTTGATGGTAGGGGGGGGACCGAGAAAGTCATACTGTGAGTGTCTGTGTCCGCTATACACGCGCTGCCTGCAGCGTCCAGCATCTCCCGGACCTTCCTCCTATTGCTGTTAAGACTACCTCGCTCAGCTGTAGCTAGACTAACGTGCACGTTTATAACATGAAAGCGCATAATAGCTATACGTAACACAGCAGGGCGCAGCGCTAGGCCATCTCATTTCGCGCGGCCGGTGACTACCAGCTGTGTCACAGCAGTGCAGGGGCCTAGCTTGCATGGCCAGCTGGGTGTAGAGAAAGTTCAATGCGTTTACATTTAATTGCTACGTATAGGCCTCCACCAGTGTGCCGCGTGCGTGCCTACCTTCACTGATAAGGCCCTCCGCTTGTTGCCACAGCAGACAGCCGCACAGTAGCGCTAAGATAACCACGTTCCTCATGGCGAGAAGTGACAGCTTCCTCGACAGACTTGTTCACTGGAGTTGATGTATACCTGTGCGTGCCCTACAAACCAGCACGAGCAGAGTTTGTTGCTTGATCGAGTACAGCTCCTTTTATACACGAGTCTGCTGCCGGCGCCACACAGCAAGCCACGCCTCCTCGATGGCGTCTCGTTGGCTCGCAGCTACAGCCTGCTAGGAAACGCACTGTGGGAAGAGGTCGCGACGTCAATTCCTGTGTACGACCCGCCACTTCCTCTTGTTCGCTGACCTGAGTGCGCATGAGGATGCACATACAGGTGTCGGCGGGGGAGGCACCGACGCGGCTGCAGTGGTATCATGAGGAATCATGCTAAGTTGTGATGACGCCATGCATGGGTCTGTAGCACCAGCCAATTGATTTCACTCTTAATGCGACTTTGAATTGTGCATGCATGTTTGTGTGGCTAGTCTGGGGACGGCTATGCAAGGCAACCTGTGGGGTATTATGCTTTAATTAATTGACTACGAATATCCAATTCTGCAACAGTATATATAGCAATAGCAAACAAACACAAGTGATATGAGTCCATGGAGTAACCACAGGCACATCAGCATCTGCGCTGACCACTTTTCCTACTTTAATACTCATTCATTGACACACACGCACACACACACATGCACAAGCAGACACACACACACACACACACACACACAAACACAAACACAAACACACACACACACACACACACACACACACACACACACACACACACACACACACACACACACACACACACACACACACAGGCCTGCACCACTCAAATCTAGAGTGTAAAGACAGCATATGAATTGATGGATAAATGGAGTGCGCCTCAGTCACTTAACAGTACTCCTAACCCTAACCCTAGCCCTAACCACTGTACATACAAACCACTGGTATGCATAGCATGTATACATGGCCACACACACTTGCACACCTGCCAGCCAACATACACAAATAAGGAAGCTTAAGGCATAAACATGTTTATCCCAGACGTAAACACAAACAAAGCTAAGTTCTTAAAATACTTTGAGGGTGCCATAAACATAAGGAGCTACCATATATAAGCAGAAAGACACCTAATACCAGGTGGTGGTGGCCTGAGCGGCTGGGAGAGGAGGAGAGGTCAGTTTACATAACCTCTTTACAAATGCAACCCAATATATAGCTCACTGATCATGACCAATCAGGAAATAGCTCAACCTTCACTTGTGTTAAATAGTGGCCACCCATGCACTAACACAAGCACACCACCAGAAAGTGTGTGTATATATACATGTACACTTGTGGTTAGCCAACAGTCAGTCAGTGTGGCTTGCTGGGCTGTCACATAAGCCTCCAGTAGGCACGGAAGGAAAGGAACCATGCGGGTGCCTACAGGATGGTCTAGCAAGTCAGACTAACAGTCAATGGTCCATTGAGAACCACCTTCAAATGGTAGAAGCAACCATTAGTTAGTTATCAGCTCTCATTTTCATATATAAGACAACCTTTAGTCGATTGAAAATAGCCTCTGAATGACCTCAAGGAAAGGACCCATTCGGGTGCCTACAGGATGGTCTAGCAAGTCAGAATAACAGTCACTGGTCCATTGAGAACCACCTTCAAATGGTAGAAACAACCATTAGTTAGTTATCAGCTCTCGTTTTCATAAGACAACCTTTAGTCAATTGAAAATAGCCTCCAAATGACTTCATGGGAGTAGCGACGGACAAACAGCTCATTGAAAATTTAGACCCTTTCAGTCATCAAACAAACACTATTTCATGTTCAATAACTATTCGTGTTCACAAACACACAACCACATACGTAGGTCTATCAAACAAACACACTAAAGCACAGTGATGAAGCCTTGACATGACCTTTGGTTTGCACATCATACATGCAACGTGCATACATACAGCACACACACACCACACACACCACACACACACCACACACACACACACCACACACACACACACACCACACACACCACACACACACATACACCACACACACACACACACACCACACACACACCACACACACACACACAACACACACACACACACGATTAATTCAACCAACACATCATAAAAGGATATAACGCATTTACAATAACAGTACATTGCCATACCACACATTGTGCTGAAGCACAAACACAATCTAGCAACAGAGCAACGTCCAAGAGACAGCGCATGTTGCAGCATCCTGCATCACATTCACACTTAGTCACATGGTGCATTCCTGCACTGTGTCCTGTTGAACCCAGCACGAACCACCACCACCAGCACACTTCCTCTGAATCTCTGCATCTCACTATTCCTTAATCATCCCCCATTCAGGGGGGAACACAACACACTATAGAGCACTCCATATCATATCCACACACAACATTTTGAATGTGGGCTATATCCACATCCTGGCTGTGCAGCCACTTGGGCAGTGTCACACCTGCCCACTTATTGAGTGACCACAACCCTCAATGGATCGCTCCATGTTAAGAGGAGAGATAACATGGCTTACTTTATAGTACACATCACATTGATGTAGGGATGCCCGGGGCCCTTAAACTAATTACTTAATACTATTGTTAGGTATGATTTATAATAGGACATGCCATTAAGTACTGTAAGTATACATCCTTACAAGTGAATCATATAATTCTATTGCTCTGTGTTGAGATACTATACAAGTCAACTCACAAATGCTGCTCAAGGATGCACCTTTGTAGGAGCTCACCATGCAGCCATCTCTAGGCAGTTGTGCTTCTTCATCTTTGCAAAGTGCCATGAAGAGATATATGTTGGTAGGATGATACAGGTCAAACACACACAAACACACACATACACATACTCGCACACACACTACACACACACTACACACATACACACACACACACATACACACACACATACACACACACACACACACACACACACACACACACACACACACACA